>VWZS01005383.1:1497697-1672941 GCA_013397075.1 Rhabdornis inornatus | reverse complement strand
ACAGCCGCGTCCGGGAGGGCCCTTTGGGGAGCGAGGTTGCGGGGGCTCCCGCTACGGGCCCTCCCGGGATCTGCTGGAAAATCCCTCGGCTGGTAGCGGCTTTGCCAGAGGTGGCTCCTGCCGGGGGGCAGGAGGGCGTGGAGGAAACCTGGGATCTGCCTGCTGCTGGTGGGCACACCTGGCCTCTGTCCGCGAAGTTTGGGGGTGCTCCTCCACTCTCTTTTGCTGCTCTTGCCCACCTCACGTGCGGCAAATAATAAAAATAATCGTGTTGACATTTAGAGGAATGAAATTAAATATAGAGAGAGTAGGAGGTGACTTAGCAGCTCTGAACGTGTCAGGTGCAGGCAGCTGAGGTGTGTGCCTGTTTTTAAAACGTTTCTCCCGGGCAGGGTCGTCTCTGCCCCCTCTCCCCACACACTCATGCCCATGCTCACACACACACACACCCCAGCCCAGAAGAGGGCTTGGCAGCAGCTCTGGCCGAGCTATTGTGTCTGCCTAAGTGCTGCTGGCCAAGAAATGTAAGGGAGGGGAAGGGGAAGGGATGAGTGAGGGAGGTGTTGGAGATCCTCTCCTCCATCAGGAGAGGTCTGCTAATATACAGCTTCCAGAAAAGATACAGCAGCTCTGGGGGAGAAAAACAGCATCTCTGCTGAAACGTTTTTGATGTAGAGACCTCTTCAGAGGATAAGGGTGAATTGTGGCATATATATAATTTTGAAAACAGAGGAGTTGTTCTCTCCTTGTTCTCTAAAGTAAGGGCAGCTGAATAAATATACATAAAATACTGCAACTAATTTCAGAGGTCTAGCACCTGGGATTAGCTGATCTGCACTGTGAATAATGTCAACATCAGAGCTGGCTTGAATTGGATTTTCCCTGTCATAGCAGAAAATATCAGCCCCAGAAGAAACCAGGTGGCAGAGAAAAAAATGAGGTTTGAAATTTTCAAAAAGCCTTCTAAGAAGCTATTGCAATTCTTCCTCACCCCAGGAAAAATAAACCAATAGATGTGCCATGCGTGGTGAAGCTTGTCAGTTTCTGCTGGGAGCTCTGGCCACTTTATTTTTTTTACTTATATTAGAAACAACCACAACTGGGCTTGGTAGCATCATCTGTATGACTAGGACCCTGTAGCTTCACAGGTGATGGTGTTTTCACAAATAAAATAAAATAAATTGCAGAATAAGCACCATCTTTTCTGTTTAACATTGTTCTTGCAATAATAAAATGCACTACTGAAATATTTCAAAGTTTTGGAAAGGTAAGTAGCTTACATTTCAATTATACCATAAAAATGTAATCTTGTATAAACATATATGTTAATATTTGTGCTTAGGACTACAACCTATTACAATTTCTCAGTAATTCCAAAATTACAGCTGCATTTTCCTAATGTCCAACACCAGTCGAAATGAAAAAATAATCACAAATGTTCGCTATTGATCAATTTTGTGATTCAACGTGGTATTAGTTGTCATTTCTTATTATTCTGTTTCAATTCCTTGCAGATTAGAAACAAAAACAATAGAGGAAAATCACCTCCCTGGATCTTAGCCTTGGCCTTTTTCAAGCAAAGAGAAGAGGAGCTGCCAGGCTTTGCATGTCAATTGGCCACTCGGCTGTTTCACAGCTTCTGGGTTTCAACCCCGTTGGGATTGAGACAGCTCAAGAACCACGAGCAATGAGTCCTGTCATCTGCTGACGCTCCTCTAGCACCATGGCAAACAGGCTGTGATATGACAAGAGGATCCATCCTAGGGAGGCAGCGTTGGGATCCATAATTGGCTTCCTGGGAAACTACAGCTGGTGGAGAGGATGTAAAAAGAGGTGCGCATGTGCCAGGATATTGCTACAGCCTTGCCGAGCTGGTGGATCCACTTGGAGGAGAGTTTTGCCACTGATCTTGGGTTTTTTCCTGGTTTAGTAATGTTGGCTTTGGGGAAAATTTCTGCTGACTCACCCACCCCTAGACACCTTTTGCAGAGCGTGGCCGACCAGTGAAGAGCTCCAACGGCACCTTACCCCCACTGCGAGTCCCCTCCAGTGGCCCCTGGCACCATTTTGTGCCCAACCCCATCCCGTGGGGAAGCTGCAGCCCCCCGCCCCGGGGAGTCTCCTACAGTGACCCCCGCACCCGGGGCGGGGGTGAGCGTGCCTGAAGCTTCCAGCGTGGCCAGCGCCCGGCAAGATTTTACCCTGTCTGCCGCCGGGGCCCCGGTGCCGCCCCCCGCCAGCCCTGCCGCCCCTCTCGCCCGCCCCAGGCCGCGCAGGATGGGGGCGGTGCTGGTGCGGCGCGGGGGCTGCCTGCTGCTCTGGCTGGCCCTACTGCTGGGCTGCTGGGCTGAGCTGGGCAGCGGGCTGGAGTTTCCGGGTGCGGAGGGCCAGTGGACCCGCTTCCCCAAGTGGAACGCCTGCTGCGAGAGCGAGATGAGCTTCAACATGAAGACGCGCAGCTCCAGCGGGCTGGTGCTCTACTTTGATGACGAGGGTTTCTGTGACTTCCTGGAGCTCATCCTCACCCAGGGAGGGCGGCTACAGCTCAGCTTCTCCATCTTCTGCGCCGAGCCTGCCACCCTGCTCTCGGACACGGCGGTCAATGACAACCTCTGGCATGCTGTTGTCATCCGCCGCCACTTCAAGAACACGACGCTGATCATTGACCGAGCCGAGGCCAAGTGGGTGGAGGTGAAGTCCAAACGGCGGGACATGACTGTCTTCAGCGGCCTCTTCATAGGAGGGCTCCCGCCGGAGCTGCGGTCAGCGACACTAAAGCTGACGCTCTCCTCCGTCAAGGACCGGGAGCCCTTCAAGGGCTGGATAACAGACGTGCGGGTGAACTACACACAGGCATCGCCGGTGGAGAGCCAGGAGGTGCGGCTGGATGACGAGCAGAGCCGGCTGTGTGCCAGGGATGACGTCTGCCTCAATGGGGGCGTCTGCTCGGTGCTCAACGACCAGGCCGTCTGCGACTGCTCCCAAACAGGCTTCCGAGGGAAGGACTGCAGTGAAGGTAAGGGGCCATCTCAGCTCGCCCCATTGACCCCCTCCCCATTGCTCTGTGGAGGGGACGGGTCAGAGGCCAGGCCTGCATGAAGTTTCATCTGTATGAGTGGATCTTCCTCCCTTCCCTCCCTTCCCACCATGTCCCCGGCCCCCCTCTTCCCCACCTTCTCCTCCATGTCTTCCACGTGTCTCTGTGGCCAACCATGGTGCCATCACTCTTCTGTTCTCTGCGAGGCTGGGTGAGAGGAGGAAGAGGATGTTATCTGAGCATCTTCTGGAGGTGGGGTGGGATTTTGGGTTGTTCGGGCTAAAGGAGAGGAGAGTGCTGAGTACCCAAATGGCAGGGGGTAGCTGGAACCACACTCAGCGGGAGCTGAGGGAGGGGATGTGCATGCTCATCGCAAGCAGCTCGTGGTAATTAATTTGGGGAGCGGGGAAAGTGATGCTGGGAATAATTTAACTGGATTAAGTGCAAAGATGACCTGGGTTTGGTTTTGTAGGGTAGAGGAGACCCAGAGTCCATTTTGTATTTGCCTCTGCTATGTCGTTGAAATAAAATTGGTGATTTATTTGTGAATTCCTTAAATTGTGGCCGGGTAGGAAGGGGATTAAATAGAGGATTATGTTTTTACATGAATGTGAATGGTACTGCTTTGCAACATGTTTAGCAATTCATCATGCCAGTTAGACAGGAAGAACACAAAAGGACAAGGGGGAAGTACATGCTTCAAGACCACAAAATGACTGAGTAGTTTTACCAAGGAAGAGGGAACCTAGAAAAACAGCAGTTTCCTTAATCTCATCTACAAATAAATCACTGGGTAAAATATGTTCGTGTTCAGTGCCCATTGTTTTTAGCAAATGGAAAGAATGTGAACGCTTACTTTGCAGATGCATGCAGGACTCTTGTTTTTATTATTTTGTTAGTAAATGTACCATTGCTTGCAGCTCTTTAGGCATAGAAATTCCTTGTGTTGTGTACTTAGAGCAGGATGTGAAGGTGTGTGAATGAAATAAGAGTAAATGTATCCAGGGAAAATATGATTATCATGTCAAAATTGGAGACCAAAGACCTAAGTTTAAAATGTAAAAGGTAAATATGAATAAGATATTATCAAGGCCAAATTAAGATCTTTACTTAGTGGCTGCATGGCATTTATGGCTGAATAATTTGCCTTTAGCATTTCTATCAGATTTCACTCATTATAAGAAAGAAAACATCATTTGTGACTGTGTTTTATTATGTAACACCTTCTGTCCTTAATGTCAATACTCTAAACACTACAGTCATTCTGCATCCTGTTTACTTTATCAGCTGTTTATCTCTCATCTGTCATTTGTGAAAAATTTAAACCCTATTACTACTTTAAATAATTTTTTATAGGAGCAAATAATAGTTTCAGAAAATTAGTCATTTGTACTTTCAGTTGCACCCATTCCCAGAAACTGTAAAATGAAATATCTTTTATATTAGGTAAACCATCTCAATTGATTTAGTATTTGGGTATCAATTTTTAATATATGACATATACTACATTATATTAAGTGTATGTATAATACTGTTTGGTTTGGCATCTCTAAGTTAGGCCCTATTATAAAGAAAAAGAAAATTATGAGGTGTAGCAGCTTTTTTAAAGCAATAATGTAATTTAAATACTATTAATACTATCATACATTTATATGCCCTTTACACTAAAACATATATTTATTTATTTATTTATTTGAAGTTATTTTGCACATACTTATGTGAAGAGTTCACATAATTGCATGCAATATCAGTCAGATAAATTATTGCCTTTACATAATAATAGGTTCAGTGGTTATTTTTAAGGAACATTTTTATGTTTAGATGGAATGTTAGTGAAATGCATATCTATATTTATATTTAGTGAAAATTATATGGAACTTTTAAGAAGATGACACTCAAAATAACATTTAGAATCCCCCCCAAATTAAGGTAAAATGCTGGCTTTATTTAAGGGCTAGTGGTTTTACAGTTGACATCAGTGAGATCAAGATTCTCCTCACAAGTCCCTTGACTACTGAAAAGCCTTATAAAATATTAGCAAGACTTACATTTATAGCAGAAAGTATTCAGATTCTGATTTCATTTGAAACAGGAGGCAACATTTGCCCTGACAACAACATAGATGGAACTACATTGCAGTTTATACCTGTTAATTAATACCTGAAAAGGTAGGAATTGACACTTCCATCAGTCAAGTTTTGATGAAGGGATTAGAAGTTACTCATATGTGCCAGCAAAGATATTGAACTATTATAAATTATTTAATATTCTAAGAAACAAAAAAGGCAGAAGGATAATTTAAGCCTTTATACCTGCCAAGAAAGAAACCTTGGTTTCTGCTCTTTAGATTCAGTAGCCAACATATACATTAAGCTGCTGAACTTTGATATTTTGTTCCCAGAATGTGTAAATTTCCCATAAGCCTTAGAAAGACATTGCCATTGCTTGAAGGGCTATTTTGAGTTTTCGGTCCTACCCTTGTTTTGGTTTTTGTTTGAAAATGGTTTTAGATAGGAAAGTCCCCCAACTTTCCATTTTTATCTGAAATTGTAGCCACGTGTCCTAGTTGATACCTTTTCTTTAAAGGTGAAAGATAGTAATCAAATTCTATTTTCCTTGGATTTTTAAAAATATATATATAATCTTTTTTTTTGTCTTGGATTTGTTGTTGTTTTATATGTCTGCAGTCTTGTAAAACACAGAATTTGTCAGTGTAATGAGGAGTGTTGTAAAACACAGAATTCCTCAGTGTAATGAGGAGTGTAGGAATTAGTATCAACAACAGCACAGAAAATATTTTCAAAATTTTCTACCTTGACTTGCACATTTAGGAATTAAAATTAATACATTTAGAGTCAAAGTTTCAAGTCTTAAGATGCCATTTTTAATACAAGTTCAGTTATTTTCAGAAGAAAATCTGGTGGGTTTTTTTCCCAGATTTTCATCTTTGAAAAGCTTATTAATGATCCCTGAAGTAATTTTTTTCTTGTAAGAATGAAGTTCAACCAGGTCAGGTTCAACCCAACCCAGGTTGGGTTTTTTGTTTTGTTTCACTTTTTGTTTATTTTTAAAAACCCATAGTAATATAAATTATTTCCCGTAGGCTTAAGTGGTTTTTATAACTGTTTAAATCAGGAGTAGCTTCATTTAGGTTTTCTGAACTACACCACTGTGAGAACAGTGCAAGCTAGGAAAGAACCAGTCAGTCATTCCTTTTGTTCCAGTAGGATCTAAGTTCTCTTAAATGGGAGCATTGGCATAAATCACAGAAGAAGGACTGGAATTTTGCTTAAGTGTCAAGGATGTGCAGTCCCTAGCAAAGTAGAATGTGATCTCTCCCAGCTGTCTTGTTGATAGGCCCATGAGTAAAAACAGTACAAAAGCCTTCTAAAAGAGAAAATAAAATCTCTACTTTCTACTGAAGAAGGCAAGGGTATATTATTCCACACAGTAATAATGGTTCAGTAGAAGGAAAAATGCACAAAATTATAATGAATTTTATTAGGAATAAGACTTGCATTGAAATAAACCCTGACTGCCATATCAATTTTCTGATAAGTTTTTGACATATTTCAATTTTCTATTCAGTGAAAATTACAATATTTCTGAAATTACTCAAATTCATATGGCTCGATTCTATGATAAGGAGAGATTTTTATTAAACAGACCAACTCTAAAGTCAGGTTTTTAGTGCATTAAGTCAAGGTCCTCGAATGTAAGGAGAATACATGATTTGTATCAGTGAACCTCCGTATTCTTCTTGTAATTTTGCTCGTTCTTTGAAATTGTAAAATTTCAAAACAAAAAAAGAAAAAACTATTTTGGCCATTAAGTTACTAAAATTTAATTCTGACCTTCTGACTTTAGACAAAAAGAAAAAAAAAAGCCACAAAAAAAGAATAATTTTCCTTTCATGCTCATTTATATAAAAATAGCCTTGTCTGGTATCCTGTCTGAGAAAGTAAGCAGGTAGCTCTAAAAGGGGTAGTAAAATCCATGTGACGCATTGAGTTGGGGGAGGTTTCTCACTGATGCTAACTTCTTGTCACCCCATGCCCTTCTGCTTTTCTGTATCTCTATTGGCTTGAAAAAGTGCAGACAAGATCCTTTATCTTCTTAAAATACAGCTTCCCTACTTACCTCATTATTAGCTTCTGTACAGACAATTGCTCTGTGAATCCAAACTATTCCTGCTCATAACATGTTGTATTTTGGCTGTTCCACTGAGTTTCTGGTTTGTGAGAAAAATGAGCACTGTTCAGGCAGCTGTTCACTGTAAGAGATGCTCTTCCTTGTCCGATATTCAGAGGTTGATGCCAGCTACGGTTTAAACTATGAAAGTGATTTTTGAGGAAGTCAGTTCCAGATGTCTCTGCCTAGCCAGTACTTAGGTTTGTTTGTTTGGGTTCTGAATATACTACATCAGTCTTTGTTGTATTTCCTTTTGCATGTTAACTTTTTTAAAAGCCATCCAATATTTATACCTCTTTGAAATTTTTGATATTTTAATCCATTTTGTTCTCTTTATGCCTTGGATGAAACATTTGAACTTCTTTTGGCATTAATTATCTATTGCAAGTCGTGTGTTTGAGTGAGATGTTGTTGAACTCATTGTTCTATAATCAGTCTTAACAGAGTAGTCACCATGGTCTTTATCCCTCTTGAATCCTAGCTGAATGTACTTTGGACTAGTAAATACTGTGAACAAAACTTGACTTTTTGATTTTTATTAAATTTGATTCATTTAATTTTGATTAAATTTTGAATTTAATAAAGATTTCAGAATCTTTATTACATGATCTGTATTTCTTCTGCATGCTAAATTTCTTGTCAGTGCCAATGGCCACTGGGGTGATGTTGGTTTAGAAGGAGAGCTAGAAATGTACCGGAGATTGTACTGAGGTTCTGTAAATGTACAAATGATGTCAATAATTTAACAATCATTATTTCACTTTATTTAATATTTATTTAATATTTTTAAATGGTGACTTTGTTGTCAGAGTAGAATCTTGAGAACAGATAGTCAAGTAATCAAAAGTTGTTCAGAAGTGTTACATCTGTTACATTCACATTTAGTCATATGAAAACCCATTCCTTATGTCAGTTTAAAGCACAATTTTGCATCATTTTCCCGATGAAATCTGATACAGTATTTTGTTTGCCAGGATTCAGCATGATAGGATATTGATTTCAATATGCACCTCATATAAAATCACAGGAATTTAAATACTGTTTCACTGGTAATTAGGAGTTGGCAGTCTGTTTTATATTGTCTTCCAAGGAGGTTTCTTGTCGAGTATTACTAATCCTTTCAAAATGCTATATTGAAATACTTGTAGCCTGGATCTTGGTACTGCAGGTAATCAATATTTTAAATAGTGAGGTTGTTGTTTCCCTTTGGGGCCTAGTTGAGGTGCTGGATTCTTGTTAAATTAAAGTCTATATTGTGAATTATAGCTAAGATGGTAGAAGAATTTATATCTAGCACCCTAGGACCTTGTGTCAGATTGGTCATATTCATTAAGAATTTCCAAATAATATATATTAAAAATTGTCTATGTTTTGATGTAATTGCACTTCATGGCTTGCAGTCATTTTGGACCAAAGGTACTAGATGCTAGCTACGGATTTGTGGGATTTTTACCCCATCATCATTTTTGACCTGATGGACAGGAGTGGGGAAACAGGCTGGCAATTAAAAATGAGTTCCTGATAGAAATAGCTTTATGTGTAGGCTAGCATTAACATATGCAGCTTGGAGGGTTCATGCTTCTTTCAATAAACATATTAAAATTACTTGGTAACTTAAAAGAGAAAGCTTCATCCATCTGTCTTGGTGAATTTAATATGATGTTTTATCTACCAGAAAGCTTGGCATTCCTTTTAGAAAACATGAAACCACATCAGTTTCTGGAAAAATGCTCTGTCCAGTTTGTTGTGCTGTAGTTGAAACTTATGTACCTTCATAAACACATCATTTTCCAGAATACTGAAGGGCATTCTGAGGTGTTGAATACCTTTGTGAATTTGAGGACTAAATTGCAGAGACCAACTATATTTCTTTTAGGGAATGATTGTTTAGGGTGTAACTGACATACCTTTAATTGTGTTGTTATATATAGAATTGGCTAGCAAAATCAGGACAAATAATACTTTGCTGCCTTTACCTTTATTTAGTTTTACAGTGAGCTGGGATCATAATTTAATCTTTTACAAAAGATGTGCACTTTCTTCAATGACAGGTTCTTCTTCTGTACTGTGGTGATGGTATCTGTATCACAAGCACTTCACCAGCCTGAATTATATTGTCATGTATACAGAACTCAATTTTTAAGCTCAGGTGCTCTTCTGCCAAGCTAAAAAGTAGTTGTATGTGGTGAATTCATGCCAATGTGTAGCCATTCTCCTGGATCTTGGCATAGAATCAGTAGGATCAATGAGTGCTTCAATGAACAAAATATCTGCAGTAACTTATTAAGTAACGAAGTAGGAAAACTCATACGGTTTTGATAGGACATTGCTTTCTCAGTGACCCTGGTTAGTTCACACCACTTTTTCAGTTTGACTTCTAATCTGGAAAGTTTGGTAGGATCTTTTTCTTGGTCATCAGATACTTGAAAAATCAGAATTTCTATTAGGGATGTAGGAGAGGAAGTCAAGATCTGAAGCTCCCTTTAGTATTGTGCAACTACTTTAGTCTACAGAACTGATGATTGTTAGTTGGCTTTGAAGTTGCAGGCCTTCCTACTGCCTATCCAGAGATGAGTGTTCAGAATAGTGAGTTTTTTCTTGCTTTTTTGTCTGCCATTGTTCAGACTAGACACTGGAAATGGTGTAGCTTGTCACCCACCAGCCACTTCTCCTTTGACAATTCAGCTCTTCTCATACAGCTCTTCACAACAGTTCTCATCCTTTGCAACATTACACCTGTATAAAAGACATCCTTATTACTGTAGGCTCTTTATTACTGTAGAAGGATCTAGGATTTAATGTCTGAGGCGAGTGAAGAACTCTTGCTCCTAGTCAATGACCACATAAATTTTTAGTTTCATTCTCTTCCATTTTCAATGAAAAATCTGAGGGTGAAAGTGAGAGGTGGCCTCAGTTATGCCGTGTTTGAGCTTGTCAAGAAATGAGACAGAGGTAGCTGGCAGCTGTCTGCAAGAAAAGGATTCTGTGATGAGATCTTAGATTTCTTTAATGCTATGGAGTGTATTAGGGATCTACAGTTACTTCGTTATGTCCTAATAAGCAGCAGATTTGGCACCTTTTAGATGTCTGGGAAAAAAGTGTTCTGTTTTCATTTTCCACTGGAGTAAATTTGAAGTCCTGTTGCCTCAAATTGACTCAGTTTGGAATTAGGGCAAACCTAATAACCTGCCAATTCTGAACTTACTATTCAAGTAGGAATATGAAAACAGAGAGAACTAGGACAAATTAAATAACCTGCTGATTCTGCCTGTAGTATTCATCCGGGAATGTCTATAGAGAAAATGCTTTTCATAAATTCTGATATTTATTACCATGATCATCATCACTAGAATTATTCGTTAATTTAATATATGTCTTATGAACCATGCTGGAAGAGTGAAGTTATATGAATAATTTTGTCTTACATTTAAGACTCTCTCTGATTTGAGGAAAAGCCGAGTTTCCCAAACAAGTGGACGGTGCATTCACTGGAATCACATGCAATTGCTGCCACTACAAACTGTGAAACAGTGGATTTTGTCTATGGAAGTGTTACATCCCAACAATGCTACACAGGCATGCAAGTCATAGATTCTTTTCAGACTGTGCCACATTGCACATGGTCTTGAAATGAGAACACTTGACTTTCTGATTTTGTCTAGAGGAAGGGCTTTGCATTGCTTAAAGGCAGAGAAACTTGATTGATTCTTCCCACAGTGCTGTCTTTTTATAATTAAGTGAATGTGTACAGCCATTAAGGAGGTCACTGGCATTACCCTATGCACCTGGAGATGTATATCACAGTTCCAAAGTTTCTGAATTACATCCTAATTTCTTATGCAGAATGACCTTCTTGTTCACCTTCTTTCTCTTCTGTGCTTTTTAGCTTTAACAAAAAGCATTTTGAAATGACATTTTTGTCAAAGGAGGTATTTCAATTAAGAAAAAATTCCTTGAGAAAGATTCCATGTATGTAATATAAATTATGTGTACTTTCTTTTGAATAAGTGTAAGAAAATCACAGAATTAGTGACTTTAAATGGAGTGAAGATCTGTATCGTAATACTGTCATTTTCTTCAGAAGCTTATCCTGATTCTTCTTTGTTTCCAAAGGTGACAACGGGAATCTTCACACACATATCAGCGTTTGTACAATGGATGTCCAGGGCACAGTCACAATGAATAGCTGCAGAATGAATGACAGTCTTGTGATGTAAAGATTATATTAATTGTTAATAAAAATGGGAGAATAGGGCCCTAATGCTAGGGGAAAAAAGTGCTCTTCAGCCTTAAAGATGTTATCTTTCCTGATTCTGAATCATGCAAGTGTGATAAAAGTGATATAAAAAATATTTGATTCTACTGGTTGTTGCACAGCAACAGGCTTACATTTTACATTTGAAAAATTGTTTGTACAATTTTACATTTGTAAAACTAGATTCTTGACTTGGAAGGTCCAGGGACAGGAGTCTGAGAGGCAGGTGAGACACAGCAGCTCCTCCCAGATTGCACACACTGCTGTGTTTAAGCACAGAGGTCTTCAGGTGATCCTCAGTGTTCTCAGTCTACTAGGGTGGACATCCTCCCTTAGAAAAGCAGTGGAATTTCTGCAGGAAGTATCCAGGAATGTTGGTTCTGACAGAGAGATTATTAGGGCTGTGTTTTGAATTTGCTTTTTTTCCCATTTTTCCTCATCTGAGGAGAGACAGGTGAAAATGGAATTTAGGAACCCATAGCTGTAAGTCACTTAATTCTTAAGACTATTGTGGGTGATATAGGAAAGATTTTTAAACAAATAAAAAATTTGTAAACAAATTTGTAAACAATTTTTTTAAGAACAGATCAAAGCCCTTCTTCCACATCCTTCTCAGATGAATGTTGCTCAGCTTCTCAGGAGCTGATTCTCTGTGATTTTTTTTTTTCTGTGATATTGCAGAAAAATAATTTCTGAAACATTATCACAATGAAAAGAACCTGGAAGGGGTTTTTTAGAACCTAAAGTTTTTCAGAGATAAATTACGGACTGTCATTCAACGCTAACAAAAGATTTGTCTGGTTTAGTTAAACATTTACTGAAGAATTCTGAATATAGATCTCACATTCTTATATAAAACATTCCTGACTTAAGTGTTATGAGGAAAACATCAGCATTTTCCCAATATTTCACCAGAAGAAAATATATTCAAATCATGTTTTCTTTGCTGGCCCGAATCTCCACTACTTTTCTGTGAACAATGTATCTGTTGTGGTAGTTTTCCAGGAACTTTGGGTTTTTTTTGTCACTGTTCTTGGTCCAAAGTACTTGAAGGAGCATCTAGGATTGAAGTTAGCCTTGAACTTGTTCTTTTTTTATTTTCTCTGCAGCAGTTAAACAACTGAGTCTGGAATTACAGGAAGTTGTGCACTAATAATCAACAGTACCGCACAGGTTTTGTTTTTGTTTTCCAAATTACAAATTTCAAAACTCAAAATGTAACAAGTAATGCATCAGGTTTGAAGTTCTGAGAGAAATATTTTCACACTGTTTCCTATTCAAGTTTTTATAACAAAGAAAATTCTTATGACAAAAAAAAAGTTCAAGTGATATAAGTTTTGACCTGGTATTCTTGCAAATCCACTGACAACCAGAATTCATGTTGGTATCCAGAGGTTTTACCTATGGTCTTAGCATTGGCTGGATCCTATTCTCGCTTTTTAAGTATCATTTGGGTCTTTAAATAAGTAAAGTCTTTCTTGCACATTATAAACACCTACATCATCCAAGGCTCATATTACCATTGTGATACCATGAGTCATGCTGGTGGATTTTGTAAATCTTAAACCATGAAAGCATCCACAGTGATGCAAGGGAAAAAATTTCTTTCCTATTTCTTGCCTATTAAAAAAAAAAAAAACAAACAGAAACATTCATTGCAGTCTTAAGTTAGTGGCACCACGGGAATTAAGAAGCAAAGCTGCCTTCAGTGAGTGGTGGCTTTCATCTTTTTTCTTTCTTGTGTTTAAGCATGGAATTTCTCTCTCCATTTTATTCACATTTGCATTCAAAATAATAAAAAACCAGTTAGAGATGCTGTATCTATTGTGATACAGGTACATCAAATTCAAAAGCATCCCTCTAAGATCTCAGAAATATTTAGTTATTCTGATTTTGCACTTTAATTTGGGCTCATTGCTGCCTGCACAGCCTAAATATATAAAGTGATATGGGTACAGGTTTTGATGTTACTCAGCTTTGCTCTTCCATAGCTTCCTCATCAAAAATCTGAAAAACAGTACACGAGTATGTCTCGGAAACTTGTCCTTGCCCAGTCTGAGCTCTTAGTGACTTAAACTAAGCTTTCAGTCATTAGAGAATCCAGAAAGAGTTACTAAGGAAGTTGATTACCCAAAGGAATTGGAAGAGAAAAATGTTCTTAGAAATCATATATATTGTTCCTACAATATTTCTAAAATATTTTGCTATTTTAATTTTTCACATTCAGTATTAGCTCTGTCAATTGATGGAATAAAATAATTTGTTGAAGTGCTCCTTTTTTGTCTATGTTGATCAGGATTGATGTCTCTTGAAGGTGATATGTTAAGCCATTGTAAACTAAAATTCGGAATCGGGTCCTCTGACTAGGGCAAAAAAAAAATCTTTCAACTGTATTAATATTAAAACACCCCAAAATGTCAAGAAATAAACGCACTTAACCTTGGCCACTACTATGTAATGCTACTTTGCAATCTTTATAGAAGTTCCCTTTTCTATTCAGATGTATAGAAACATCCTGCCAGCACAAAAATGACTGGTGGGAAGCTTTGCCTGCTTGTCTCTCACACCTGTAGGTTGCAACAACTACTTTTTCCACTCTTCAGTTTCTCTCTTTTGTAGAGGCTTGGTAAGAACTTGCAATGCCATTTTCCCTTACAAAATTATGAATTAATGGCTAAAAAAGTTTAATATTTTAACCCCACTCTGACCCCCATTGATCAGATGACCTTTCTGTATTAAAATGCTTGTCCTTTGAATATAGACTATCTAGTAATTTTGTCATCTATGCATTTGAATCAATCTTTGCACTCCTTGGGTTAATTTTAGACATACATTCAGTGCACAGGCTGTTAAAGCACAGCTCAGTATGGACAGTTTGCATCTTCTCCAATCAGCCTAAGTCCTTTAGTGTCTATCTAACAGATATGAATGTACCGCACTCAAAATTTGTACTCAGAGAATTTTATAAAATAGAGCACTAAAGCACTTAGAAGCTATGAACTGTCAGGACAAAATATACTGTGCACTTTTAATTTCATCTGTTTCTGGGTATCCATTATGAAATAGTCTTTAATTATGTGATCATATACCACTTTATCATTGAGCTTTCTGCCTCCTTCAGTGCATAGCCTGGATAATAAGTTCTTCAGTATTTTGTTTTCTACTTGCTGTTCTGTTTGTAGTCCTGAGCCTTATTCATTGTCCATATTAAAATCATTTCTCTGAAGAGAAATCAGTAATATTTCCCAGGCTTTTCTAAGGTTTTCATAGCTACAACATCTTTGTAAATATTGAAAATTGCACAATGCCCATGTAAGATGGCAGATGCTCTCATTCATAGTGACAAACTGAGGCAAGAGAGACTGCAGGTAAAAACGTTCCCTGAGTGCCCCATCTGCAGTTTTGCTGAGTACTTCACAGATAACACCACACACTCTAAGCTTCCACTAACACTTCAAAGTATAGCTTGCTGTGTGTTCTGGGATATCCATCGCAGTAATCTCTCCAAACAAAGATTCGGAGCAGCTTTAGGAATGACCACCTAGAAAAATCCTGTCTTTTAAAACTTGACCAAAACCATGTTGGATTTTTAGGAGAGAAGGGGATAGAGTATATTTCTTCATTCAGTTCTCCTTGTTCTGAGGTATACCCTACTCCTTTTCAGCGAGGGCAGATGCACTTCTGACTGGCACAGCAGCTTTCTGTGGTACTCAGTCATTACTTCTGGCTAAGAATAGTCCTACTCTGTGTGCAGATCAAGTGAGGGAAGCTCTGGAGAAGATTGCATTAAACTGTGTAATTAAAGGCTATATCTTACCCTATATGAATAAAGTAGATGGATCTCAGTTACGTAAGAAGCCTTATGTCTCAGAGCTGCTATTTTTGACTTTGCAACCTAAAGAATGCTCTTTTAAGATAGCAAAATAGGCAGTATGTATGAGGGGGTTTTTTTTTAAGTTTTTAAGACTCCTCCCACGCAGATATCCCAGCCATTGTGTTTTCTGCACTTGAATGAGGAAGCTGCCTTTCTGCAGGGCCCATTCCAGCAGGGAATTACTGAGGATCTGACACTTTCCCTGCTCCAAAACTGAGTGGCTTGACCTAGCACAGGCTAGAGAGTTTTGAATGACAGGGAAGACCTGCTGAGGCTGAAGTTGAATGTTTTTCAGGAGTTTGCTGGTAAAACCCAAGACATCTCCATTAATGCTGTGCATACACATTTTAGGAAACATTTGCAGTTTGAGCAAATTCTGATTGGTTTTCAAGGGGTTGGCAAAAGGCTTAAACCCAAAAGTTGAATTACTCCTGACCAAATGGTTTTTATATGTCTGCTTCAAAACAAGACTGAAGTCAAAAGGAATCAGAATGGAAATGAAACTTACTCAGAGTTCCCTTGGGGATATACTATGGCTAACATAAATGTCAGGTTTTCAGCTGAGATTATTTTTTTTTTTTACTCAATCAAATACAATTTTTTAAGACTGAAAAAGGAAGACTTCCTTACTCTACTGGGTCACTCTGTTTTTGTTAATTACTGTAATCAATGTTCCTCTGTAGTAAGTGTGTCTTTTAAACAAAAAATTAAATAAGCCACATGAAGGTCTTACAAAAAATTGTTTCAATGCATTTCAGAACAATTTTTCCAAGGAAATTAGTTTCTTTTTTAATAAAATACAGACATAATATTTGCATGTCTGTCTATCAGTGTTGCCATTATAAAAATGGCCTAAAAATATTTCTTAAACTCTCCCTGTAAAAGTTTTATATAAGGAGTAGTATAGCCATAATAAAATATTCTGTACACAAGAGCCAAAAATACAGTGTTAATCTTTGATGTGACCAGACAATATTTCTGTCTTTATAAGAGCCACATTTATTAATGTTCCAGGACCTTTGAATACACCTTTGGTATTTTCCTTCTTATTTAGAGATTATTACTTTCTCTACTTGCAGAACTAGATGCTCTTTCTTTCCCTGTCTGTTAAAAAAAAACTATAAAGATTAGAAATATTTCTTTTCCTTTCTCCTTTCCATGATTTATCTTGTATCCGCTATGTAACACAGCGTAGTGTTTGCCTGGAAAGAGTACAAATAAGAAGCTTGTAGGGCAGGAGGTGAAGACAGAATAAAGTCACAGTCAAATTCCCACTAAATTTCTTTCTTATCACTTAATTCACACATCGTCCCAATGTATTTGGTTGGATTATTTATGTGAATAATTTTATCCCCTTGATCCCCAGTATAATTTAATGTATCTATTATTATGCTGTGGATAACCAGACTTACTTTAATAATACAATATGGCTGTTTACAAGCATATGATTATCTTATATATTACCTCGTGGTATTTTAATCATCCAGTGACATTTTCAGGAATGTTAAATGTTATTACTCCTACTGATTTAAATGGGACTATGTGTGTTAGAATGAAGAGAAAAGTGTCTAGAATAAAAAATTCAATAGAATTAAAAATTGTGGTTTAAGCAGAATCATAGATGAATAATGAAAGTATTTGTAGTTTTAGAGAAAACTATCCATGTTTTTACATATTATAAATATCGTGACTAGTATGTAGTCTAATTAGATTCCTCTTTAGAAGTGCCTTTTTTAATGGATAATAATGACCTTAAGCTCAGATGTCTGTATGCATATACATTTTCTTCAAGCTTGATGTATCTGTCATTTACCACCTTTTTGTTGCATTTTCTGTGAAAGAATTCCAGTGCTGTTTCTTTAGGAAAGCTTAAATTCTAAAGCAAAATAGTACCAGTCAGAAATCCAAGTCCTGTGTAACATCCCTAAAGGCTGTTTTTTGCTAAGCAGTGAAGGGAGTATAATTTAATACACTGTGATTTTACTGTCATTTAAAATATGTCCTCAGCTCAGCAGTACTGCTCTGCAAACTTCATTTTTTTCTTTTGAAACACAGAAGATATGTGCCAAGAGTGAAAGAAAAGTTTAGTAAACTAAGGCGACCATAGGATATCAACAAAAATGTATTGACACTCCATCATCATTAAATCTATTACCTACACTTCTCAGACTTACGTGATTGTTTACTGCAATCATGCACTTCATAAACTGGCTAAAATCTCTGCCCAATTTAATAGATTTATAGAAAGCAAATTGTCCTAAATGTGACTTTACAAAGACTCCTAAATTAAAAACAACGACCAAAAAATAAAAAGAAATTAAATAATTAAAGGCAATACTTCTCTGACTGACCACAGACATATGTATTTTACAATTGTTATGTGTCATCTGGGAGATTTATAACAGTAAGATTAAAAATCAGTATTTCTTCGCCCTCTTAGCTAAAGGAGAAGTGGGCATGTGACTCTTGCTTACATCTCTTTGAATTTCTGTCTTTATAGATGTGATTTACTCCTGCAAGTATGAATTATTATCAATGTTCTGGCCAGAACAAAAATTATATAAGGAATTTATTAGACATATTAGGAAAGCTTTCACTGATTTGGAAAATACTTTCTCTATTTTAAAGGAGTTTTCAAAGTATTTAATGTAAAATTTGTCTCTCAATAAGCCTGGCAGCATCATTGTACTGATTCTTAATGAAAATCATGATGCTTTTCAGCTGAGGTTGGGAACTGGACCTCCATTTTCTGTGAGTCTGTAGCATCATTTTTAAATCAAATCTTGGAAAATCTCTTTGTAAGGAAATTTTTGTAGCTGTCAAAAATATTTATGAGAGTTGCTTTCCTTTTCATTTAAAAGAGGTTCCTGAATGTATTAAATTTTCGAAGTTTTTCAGCTAAATGTCAATATGACTTGGTGTTTTCTTTGACTTTATGCAAAAGAGCCTGGAAAACTGTTGACAAAATAAAAGACTGGCAATATTGTTGAGGCAAATCTGATAATCAAATAAATGATATCAGGAAAAGAATGTAACAAAAATACCTTAAGTTTTATAGTTTTATTAGATATTGTAGTAGTATATCAAGTTTCAGCAAATTATTGGTCCCTAATTTTGTTGTGCACTGCCTGTCTCTAAAGAGAGAGCAAAAGTCTCACCATGAGTCTCACCCTGTTCTTCTTACCATTTTGTTTTTTTTTTTTTTCTTCTGTCTTGGTAAGAACTATAGATATTTAATATACAACCAGCTGCAAATTCTCTTCCAAAACGTTGGGTTCCTTCAGAAAATCATTTTAATCGTGATAATGACCTTTGCTCCCAGGGTTTGCAGTTGGGTTTTGTTTTTGCAGAATTGGCTAAAGTTGAGAAAAACTTTTTATGAAACAAACCTTTTTGGCTTTGGATCCAGATATTATTTCTTCTTTAGAAACTGGATCTTCCATAAATGATTACATCAGATGAAGGGTAGTCATATGGAAGCATAAAATTGGGGAAAAAAAATGAGAGATGAAGAACTGAGAAGTAATTATGTACTGGAAATGGGATTTGGAATTCCTATTTTATTTTCACTACTCTATTACAAGTTCTTTATATATCTCAAGTATTTAATCTTCCTCAGTTTTTCATCCCTAAAATAAGGTTAATCATATTCACTGTCTCCTCTACCATTCCCTTTCTTTTTTGTTTAGTGATGTCTCATGTTTAAGAACAAATTTTGTTATATTTTTACCAATACCTGCTGCAAGAGAAGTGGATCGTACTTATGGTTTTAGCTGTGACATGTTATGCACAATATTGAGCTGTAGTTGAGATACCAACATTGGAGGAAAAGTTATGAATAAATTATTGTAATGTAGGGTATTCCAGATTGCTTTAGGGGCAACTAAATTCCTGATGTATTCATACATATTCTTTATAAACAAATGTTCTTCTTTGGAATAACCATTTTGGGCCTGGTTTGTGACTTATATCTCCTAGCATGACATGGCAACAAGATCTGTTGAGTACAAACTGTTTATTTATAAAGAGATCCTTAAAAAATGTACCATCAAAAGAGTCTTAGTTCTATCTACTTTGCAAGTAAAAGCAAAGATGCTTTTTGGAAATTAATTGAAGACTTCCTAGAATGCATGTAAAATTGTATGTTATTGGGATAAATGTCAGAAGATAAGAATTTTCTTAGGTGTATTGCACTCTAGTGGTACTTGCTGATGGTGTTGTATGAAGGATTTCAGAACTTTCCAGCAGAAATTATTTACAAAATGTCAGAGAACATAAAGCTTTGTGATGGCAAAAAGGTGTAAGGGAGAAACAGTAATTTTCCTTAATACCTGGTTAGGTAAAGGCTATTCTGAACAATACAGACTGATTAGTTAGCAGAGAGGAAAAAAGAAGCACTTTCCTAAGCTTCCAGATTCTGGTACTTCTGCTACTAAGAATTTGCCTACAAGCATAAGATGAATTAGTTCATCTGTATTTGAATTGAAATGAAGATCTGATTTTCATCAATGTAACAGTGGAATGAGTCTCCCCAGGCAGTCTTTGAAAGCAAGGGAATATTCTTTCTGATTTCAGAAATTTTTGGATCAAGGGGTTTGGTTCTACCTCAGACTGCTTTAGCTCTCTGTCATGGGGTTTAGTTATATTGTTTTTCATGAAAAATGTATCCAAATGTGTTGCTTTTACTAACAATTTACAGAACAGGTTATGCATAAATAATTCCAATCTGATCTTTCTATGATGAAATAATGTTATGAGAGTTTCAGGGTTATGTAGCTTAAATGACTTTAGCAATAACATTTGATTTTATGGAGGTTTCTGATATCTAGAGGTAGCAGCTGGACAGTAGATTAACAAGTCATTCACTTGTTTTTCATGCACAATGAGTAGTTATTTTTAAAAGTATGGTTAGACTGTCCAAATGGCTATGTGAAAATATGTAAGTGGGACTGACCAGAACAGTCCAGCTCCACACTTTTTGTTGTTTGGATGAAATGACTAAACAGAGAGTGAATGACACCTGTCTCATAGCAGACGATCACCTACTGAAGAATGAAAAATCTATGGAAAGAAAAGCCCAAAACTGATTAAACATATATGAAAGGGAATCCTAGGCTGCATTCCAGTTCTTGTGTTGTTAGATATCATCAGGTATTAGAGAGCTGTGAAGAGCCACTGCTGCACCAGCTCCTTTCCATGGAGACATCTGCATGCTACATTCAGCTGAACTGAACAGCCAAGCAAGGCTCGTAAATGGCATCACAAGGAAAACAGAGTTAGGCGGAAGCTCTATCTAGTGACACAGACAGAATCCCAGAATGAGCAACACACAGTGCTGACCCAATGTTCTCAGTTTCAGTTTGATTTTAAGCAGAATGACAAGGGGGTTGTTGAAAGCAAAGCATTTTGGCTGAATGAAATGTCAGCAAGTCTGTGATTGCAGGAGGCAGCACAGAGAATTCACTTCCTGAAATCCGTGAGCAAGTCTACAGAACGTGTCAACTCTTAGTCAAAGGAGAACTAAAGCATTATCTAAGTCTTACATGTTTAATCATTAATGGAATACAAAATGAAAAACAATAATAAAAGAACTGATTACTCTGTACTGTTGAACAGATTAGTGGGGTTTGAAACAATATGTTGTTGAGTAGAATAATATTGATATGTTTATTTTATCTTCAAAATCTTTTTAGTCTGATATTTTAAATTCACTAAGTAATGAGGAAAAATAAAATCTGTAGCTTTGAAGACCGTAATAGTTCTCTGTTCCCTCCTCTGGAAAAAAAAATAAATCTTTGTTATTATTTACAGATGTACTCAAACATGCTTTTAAATGGAAGTAGGCATAACCATAACAAGATTTTATGAGCTTTTCTAGGCATAGAGTGTACTTACTCGCCTCTCATGATATCTGTAGGAATTTGCTGACAAACTAATGTGTGCATCCCATTCCTTTCTGTTTCATTGTCATAGCTGTGGATGCTGACACTATGGGATTGCTGGAGGTAGCACGCACACTTCATGGAATAGTTTATGCTGTATCTAATACACCATTCCTAGGAAAAAAAAATTAAATACTCTTTGAAACATCTACTAATCTCTGGCAAAATTTGCATTCCCAAACTCTGAATAATATATTTTTAAAATTGCTGATAAGATTTGCGTGTGCCCAAAACCCATTGCTACTTTTGATCAGCTGTTTTCACTGATGGTTTTGGACAAGAAGTTGCATGTTAAATTTCCTTAGTATAAAATATATCTTTTAGTGGAAACATGTGAAAGTAATTTTTCCTCTCTGTTTAATCTATATATCAAGGTACACTGTAGTGCAATTCTATTTCAGCAAATAATGACACCACACTTTTTTATTTGGTGGGGGACAGGAAAAGACATGAATTCTTATCCTACTGAAATTGCTTACTTGCAAAGAAAATGCTGGGAGTCTGGAGGAATGTATCAAGTTGTTTCTGTACCCTTTTCATAAACCAGTTTTTAGCAGACAGTATTCATGAACAGAAATTTGAGGATATTAAGTAAAACGGCAGTGAGAGAGACAAGATTATGTGTTTATTTTGGATTTCCATGTACCTCCTTTGTAAAGCCCTCAAAATATACTTATATTTCAAGCTGTGAAAAAGAGAGTTTCATGGTCATTAGATTTGGAACTTGGAATTCTGATACAGACATTTTTTAGAACTTCTTTAAGGATAACACTAAACTGTCGAGTGGTGTTTAAATCACACATGTCAGCAATGAAAGACATAAATCTCTGATTAGTTTTTCTTGACTAAAATTCTGTGTCCCCTACTCATATCCACTGAGTAATAAATTGCACTCTGCAATTTCATTCAAGAACCGACCAGGGAGAGAATAAAATCCTAAAGGTTTTATACTCACCCATTAATTGATAATAACTTGCTAACTTTCAGATATATCAGGCCTGTAGTTCTTATATTTGGGGACTGTATTTGATTTTTAAAATACAGTCTTCTTTAAATGTTAGTGGATGTCAGTGTGATACCCAATCTCTGCCTGGAACTACTTTCTCTTATAAAAATACTAACAGACTTCGTTTTACTTCCTCTAATCCCTATGCGAAGATGTTGAGGAGGATTAGGTTATTCTTGGGTGAAATATCATTTTATTGTATTTTTAGAATTTTATTATATAAAAATCTTTAATGACCTACCTGACTTATACAGCATGTTTAAGACTGTTAAAACTTTCTAAGTATGCTCAGGAACAGGTTTTTTTTTCTTATAAATCCTCTTGGGAGGTCACATTCTCTCTGTGCCTGAAGTGAACCTGAAGGACTTTTAGCTTGTGGTCTATATTGTGTTTACAGTGCTTTCAAAATATTAGACTTTATGGGTTATTGGATTCTGTGCTAAATGCCTTTTTAGTATAAAATTTTGATTGCACTTAAATCCATGAGAGTTTTGCCATTCCCATAGTTTGTTTGTGGAATTAATGGTATGGTTGCACTCGTTCTGATCCATGAGAGGTCTCTAGGGTCCAAGAATGACAAAAACAACTTGGCAACATTTGTGCCCCTCGTGATCTGAAATGCTTGAAAATTGTCTTAGTTGTTCTTTGTGTTTGCAGTACTCCTTCTGGTGTGTGCCTGTGAAAGAAAGATACAACAAAAAGAAGTTACCTAATTTGCTGAGGGAATGTAGACACATATTTTTTGTTTAATATCCCACTTAGAGATAAGATCAAATGGGGTTTTTTTTAGATTATTTCCACAAGGACCTTGTTGATTTGGCTCTTTCATGAAGAATCATTATTTTCCTGAACTTCCCTTTTTGACAAGACAGATTATTTTTATTTGAATTTATGTTCCACTTACAGAGAAAAGGGTGTATTCAGAAGTATAATTACATATGCAAGAATTACAAGTCATAGATAATAAACATACACTGACAGGAGAATTCTTACACAATATATGCGAAATTGAAACTGGAAGTTTAATTGTGGAACATTTCTTAATGAATGTGATATGTCTGTGCTGTGTAAAGATGGAAACTGATATAACCAGATGTATAAAAAAAAAAGAAAGAGAGAAAAGTACCTACTTCTTTTTATGGAGATAGACCATATTTTTGAGTGACAAGGTGAAGGAGGTATTTTGAGCTCGTTGATTGAAGGCCAGTGTAGAAGCCAAGGAAAATGAAGGAAATCTACCACTCAGGTGTACCCTTGAAAGCAGCAAAATAGGATTCTTGCTTTTGTAAGAGGTGAGATTGCTGTAAATGCAAGAGTACAAGAGCTCTCCAAGGGGTAAGACCTTCACGCTGGCCATTTCAAAGAGGAAATTATCCAAGACCTTCACGCTGGCCATTCCTGAGGAAATTATCCAAGAAACTAAGCATATGGCCAGTCTGGGCCGTGGGAAAAAATAGTAAAGCAGTAGGATGCAGTTGGACTTTATATTGTTTGACTCAGAACAGGTGCTTTCACATTATATTTAGGACCTGTCCAAGAACTAATAATTGAACAGCAATGCTAAGGTCAGAATTTGATAGCAGCACTGAATGTGTCTTATCTTGGAAAGGCAAGCCCATAGATATGGAGGGAGCAGAGACCATCTCTGGAGAAAAGGCAAACCCTCGAGAGAGGACCCTATGGAACAGAATTCCTTAGATAAGAAATTGTTTACTTAGAATGACTAATACCAAGAAATATTTCAGCCTTCTGTAAACCCCTGTTTTATCTTTCTTTAATTCTAGTGGTCCATTTTTCCCTTAGGTAATTGGTTCTCTTTTACCTAAAATTTCTTGTAGATTGGTTAGAAATAGAATCCCCTATATTATTGGTCCGATTCCAAGACACCCTGACCCTACAAAAACCCTCTTTGTACCCCACCCAGTAGATTTGCTGCCCTGAGAGCCCTTCATAGATGACATAAAGAATCTGTGGAACATCCTCTGCGGCGCCTCCCGATCTCTTTCTCTGCTAGCCAAGGAGGTACTTTGCAAGCAAAGAAAATCACAAAAGAGCTGATAGCCTAAATTCTAGGCACTGCTTGCATCTTAGTACCTTGTGGCTGAAACCTGCCTGAGACTCCAGGAAAGGCTGTCCTTCACAAGACAACCTATCTGGGCATGTCGTGGCAGATCGGGCCTGACACAGGTACTGACAGCTACACACAGGGTAGCATTTTCCTAGAGGATATCCTGGAGCTTAATCTCTGGAAAGGGAAAGATTGTTCTGCTTTGTGTTTATTTGGCTTTCTAGCAACTAAAATAGCCCCTCCCCCCGCCAATTTACATTTCTCTTTTTGCCCCTTTGTTACCTCCACAATTCTGTTTTATTTTCTCATTCCTCTTGTTTTTGCTCCTTTTGCTTAGTCTTGAAGTGTCTTTGGCTTTAGGTATTTAAAAAATCAGCCAAATAGGGACAAGTCCATGTTTTCATGACTTGCTTTTCCAACCAGGCTGGTTCAGGTTTCTGAATTTGTTGATGAGAGTAACCAACCTTCTGTCAGGATACAAGTCCATCATAAGAGAATGCATTTGTCCTCATTTCCATCTAAACTTCTGCTGAATCGTTGTTTTGACTGTGCACCGTGTGAAGTTTGTAGAGGTGATTATTTAGTCTGAATTGAACAACTACATTTTGTAAGCCAGTGGTGTCTACACATACTACATGACCAGCATCTCTAAGCATTCCAGCTTGTGTTAATCCAATGATACAATTGGATTTTATCTGCCACAAATCTCCTGCTCTAGGAAGATAGCAGTTGAATTGGCCCAGGTTCCTTTAGAATATCACCAAGACCCTTCAGGTCAGTGTAAACATCTCTTGGAATTTCATGCTAACTTTGCTACTTGACTGTGACTGTGTGCTTCCTATTGATTCTGCTCACAGCTGTGTGCCAAAAAATGCCATATAATCTTTGGTTCAGCACTCCTGCAATCTGCTGTTGGTATCTCTGTTAGCTGCACTCATTTCATTGCAGTGATCCTCTCTTACTTCATGTACCATTTCAATTTAAGAACATACACCTGTTACTATCCATTCTTTTTTTTTTTAATGAATGTAATACTTATCTTGTATTGATCACATTTTCCAGAAATGACAGGATGTCTGAGATTCCCATGAACTTTCCGTTTAGTATTCCCCAGTTTTCATATTGCCTGATTTGCATTGCTGATTCTTTCTTGATGTTGAACCACATTCCACTAAAATTTCCTCCCTCACATATTTGATTCTTATACCAAGTCATAGTTACTCATATTCCTTATTGAATGATATTAAACACAGTAATAAAGATAAGGAAATGTATGTAGGAATCATAATTGGTTTTAGATGGCCTGTGTTACTGCAGATGGCCTCTACAGGTTCAAAGGGTTTACAGGAAATATTTTAATTTCTTTACAATCTCCTTGAGTGTCCTACCTTCTCTCTTACTGCTATGTTTCCCTATTTCTTTTCCTTAAAATTTGTTCCTTTTCTATTTTTCCATTTCCTGTGTAGTGATCTTTTTCCAATTTTCAGTGATGTTGTCCCCTTTATTTCAACCCACCCAATTCAAACCCCAGCCTACACTTTCTAAAAAGACCTGGCTAAGGGTTAGCTGTTTTTAAGGGGTTCACAGTTCTTTATTCAGTATATTTATTCTTCTGCATATTTTTCTCCTTTGAACCACTCTCTCTAGCATTTGGTCACTCCCTGTAAAGAATTTTTTCTCACCCACAGTGAAACCTTTGAAGTTGTGTGTGGAAAAGTAAACTCTTTCTACCTTAAGGTGTAATTTAATTCACCTTCTTTTTACTGCTGTCTCCAAAGGTGGGATTTAGAGAGCTTTAACATGGTGGTGTGTTGTAATGCTGCCTATTGTAATAAATAATACACTTTATTAAATATATATGATACAGTTGCTTATAAATGTACCTTGAAAGTTACACAAATGGAACAGCAGAGCACCAGGACCTCCTGCTCAAAGTTGTTAATGCTGTTCATAAAAGAAATCCATATGCAGTACTACAGGGCTCTCATGCCTTGAAAATCATGCTGAAAACAAAATGGAACACTTTAGTTATACTGGAAAAGTTTAAATCAAACTGCCTACAGAAGCTCCTTTGGGTGCCCACGTTTGAGTTTGATACAGCTGGAGCAGCACCTGGGTGTTTTTCAGTGCAGGCTCTGTAATGCAGCTGTTGTTTCTTCCTCCCTGGGTTTCAATGTGCAGGCAGAGAGGCTTCTCTTCAGCCTTGGAGAGGAGAGAAAATGCTCCAAGAAAGGCAGCTGCCCAGGACTTCCGTGAAATGCCATTGTCTGAGAAGATCAGCAGATAAAGGAAATACAATTTCATTCCTGCTGATTCTGAAGGGCAGTCATGATGGACCTGTGGTCAAAAAGCTAATGTTGCTTTTGTCTTACCACTCTATCACTGCAGTCATAGAGAGGTCCAAGTAAGCTATTAATAAAAAATAAAATACATTAAATAAATAAGAGCTGAGGCTTGATCTGGGGTGATTTTTTTTCCCCCTTTAGAATCAAAATAGCTGAGGAAGTCAAACAAAATTAGTCCAAAAACCAAAGGCCAAAAGTAAGGAATTAATCAATTTTCCTGACTAGCAACACATTATGCATCACCAGGAACAAAATAGAAGCAATGAGAAAAGGTCTAATGATGCAGCTTATAAATTGCAGATGGCTTGTTTGTAAGACATAAAAATCGATTATAGTCTATAAAGATTATAATGGTCTCACTGAAGGTTTGGAAACACTGTCATTAGAATTCATGAGGGGATATATTAGCCTTTCTCTCAGTAAAGATTTTATGTGCCCCATTTGACAATGTGGAGGCCAGGTAGCCTAGCTCATCCTGTAAGCAATTCCAACATGAGGTGGAGCTCAAGGGAGCTGAGGAGCTGCTTCTGACAGAATTTCCATTGCCTGTAACAGCACTTCACCTAGCATTTCCCATGGAAGCAGAGTATTTTCTTTTGTTTTCACTTTTTTCCTTGCCAAAGAAAGAATGAAGAGAATGCTCTGTCCCCTAGCACTGAAAACGTCATAAAAACACAGGCTAAACTCTGTTTCTAGCCTGAGGTAATTGCAGAGGGAGATAGTCAAGGTCTCCCAGCATCAGCCAAGGAAGAGAGGAAGCATGGCAGTGTATTGCATGCCTGAGCTCAGGAGAGAGGGAACACGTTTATCCTTTTAACATTTGATCTCCTTTATTTTAACCTTTAATTACATCAGTGACTCTCTGTCTGAGAGGGGAACTGGAGTGTATTCTGAGCTGAGAATTATAAAACCTGTTTCTCTATAGGGATAAATAATTTATACATTCTTGCAATCCAGCAATTTAATGAGCCCTTATGCATGAAAACAAATTTGTAGCTCTTCTTAGCTACTGCAAAGCTATTCAGTAAAAATATCTGGGGTGAAAACAGGCAGAAGTTGTGTGCAGCTTCTGGGATCTCACTTGAATTTAAAAAAAATGGTGATGCTGTGACAATTGTCTTCAGAATAGTTAAATTGCTGTTTGACTGCTATGAAGGTCTGGAGCCACCAACTATGTGTTTAGTCTGTGCTTATCTAATGCTGGATCCTATATAATGCAGGCCAAACAATTATGTATAGTAATTTATTAAAGAAAATAAATTCAAAGGAAATTAACTAACATGTAAGTCCAAGAGTTTAAAAGTGAAACAGGAATCAGCCTACAGAAAAATGTGATCTGGAGATACAGAAAACCATATTTACCATTCACATCTTTTATACTCTCTCTAGATGGTTCCTACTAGTGTACTGTACTAATAAAAAATCCATTTCAAATAGCATTAAGTTTTCCTTAATTTTGAAGCACAAACTTATTACAATATGCCTGCTGACTGAAATATGCTTACACATAGCTAAGCGGAATTTTTTAAATGAAGTGATTCATCATTAGAATATTATTAAGAATTTTAATGAAATACTCCCACAGAAACGTGTCTGTTGCAAGAAATATGTCATCAGAGATAATTCTCAGTTTAGAAATTGAGATCTGTATCCCTGTATCAGTAGTTTAGTGGCTAGGGCATTTATCTCCAATGCCTGGTTTTTTGAATAAATTAAATATATATGTATATAAAATTCTCTTTAGAATAAGTTTTACCTAAGTGGGCAAGTGCATCTCCTATCAACACATAAAAATATGAACATGTACAAAGATGAAAGAGATCTATTTTTCTTCTGAGTGAAAGCAAGCTGTAAAAGCCTCTACATTTTTTGCTTGAAGTCAAGTTGAAGCCTTAGCTCCAGTTACAGAATATTGGAGACAAGATCCTTTAAAACTTAGTGTATTATTGGACATGTTCTTCTGACAAAGTCATATTCAAGGCATTTGGACTTCATTTCGGTATTTGTGAGGATGTCTTTTTCCAGAACTAGACTTATCAAGGTTTCTGAGGTGACCTGTCTCTCCCAAAGATGATGATTTTTCAATGAACAGACACACCAGATCATATTTGTACAGGCTGCAAAGACTTGTCTCCATTCCTCAGAGTCCTTTACAGATTAATTCACAGTAATGCTTTAACTCCCTATTTCCATGTAGTCATAAAGCAAGAAAACAAAAAAAACAAAAAACAAAAAACAAAACAAAACAAAACACTCCCAAAAACCAAAAATCAAAAACCAAGAGAAAACAACAGAAAGCATCAAAGAGTTGGTAGTCTCCTGTATAAGTTTGTTTTGAAAATAATTTATATATGTCTTAGCCTTATGCAATAGGTATGTTTAAGCCAGTGTCTTTATGAATTAATGTCAGAATGGTTTAGGAATCACTTGTGTTGATGGGAAAACTCCACAAGGGATATGGCCTAAGTCCTGTTAGCTATCAAATTTTGATTGTCCTTTACCATTTATGATTTTCACTGAAAGGTAAGATTTGAAGAAGTCATACATAAATGTGTGTCACATTTTCACATTAAATTAGTGAAGTTTCAAAATCAGTTGACCCTAAATAGATCTTTATGCCAATTTTTAAAAGAAATTTTTATTACATCTGTTAGCCAAATCTTGGCTACATAATTTTTAATTGAGACGTATGAAAGCTTCTGGCAAGTAAAAAGGTAATCTTCTCATGTATCTGTCAGAAAGCAGAAAAGGAGCTTCCTTCCCTTCTTCAGGACATCTATACTGATATTAAGATAAGAAATAGCTGCCTTGTTTCAGTTGAGTTACTTGAATGAGGGATATAGTGCCCAAATGGTTTGGTCTTTCACAGTCTCTCTGGGAGCCAGCAGGTATTAAAGACAGAAGAACCTTATTAACCATTTAATATAATCCTGGAGCTCTAACTTATCTTGCCTAAAGATGACACAGCCATTAGTATATCGCTGCATTCATTAGTTTTTCTGATCACTTTGGGACTGCTGCTTACTCACCTGCAAAGGAGAATAAGTTATTCCCTGCTTTTAACAGTATTAGATAGGCAGGTTCTCATTTTTTATTCATGTAGTATAGTTAAAGGGACAATCAGATGTCTACAGTACCTGAATGAGTTATTGGCTAATCTTGATATGTTAGAAAGAATTTGATATATTTAGGGCATTTTAAAAATTTTTTTTATAGCCACATTGGCTTAAGCTCTAACAATTTATGTTCCATAACATTTTCCAACTGAAGAACTTGAGACAGAACTCTCCCCAAAAAGGACACGTAATATACTCAATTATTTTTCCTTTAAATTAAGACAGAATTCTTTCTGTTGTAGCAGAACATTTATTGAGCTAAATCTTGTTTAGACAAATAACTGAAAGGTGCCAAAGTAGCAAAATGAAGAGTGGTAGTGAATGATCACTGCTATTGTTATGTTACAGAAATATTAATGTGGAAATATTAATGAAATAATAAATATGAAATAAATAATGAAATAAATATTAATTAAATATTAAATCATGGCCTCAATATCACCGTGCCTTGAATGAAGATGCCACATAAGAAAACAACAATGTTTTAGGGCTCTATTGAAAGAGTTGATATTTAATTGTTTCTTGATCAAAAAGCATCAACAACATGCCAATAAGCATGTAAATCTCCATATTCTAATGATAATGGTTATCTTTAGTTCTCTGTCTAGACCTCCTAAATGGTGCTAAGTGAATTAATAGATGCAAGGATGAGAAATGATTCAAGCACTCTCTCCTCAATACTAATTTTTATAGATGCCAGCAGAAGTTGTATAACCAATAAAGGGAGAAGTGCCAAGGCATATTCTCACACCTTTATACTTTGACTGCCCAGAAGTGTTAGGAGGAGAGGGGCAAGTGGCTACAGTGCCTTAACAGAGAGGAAGGCAGACAAAATGGCATTTCTTTCTAAAGCGGCTGCTAATTTCAATGCCTCCATTTTATTACTGATAATATCCTTTGGAAATTGAACAAAATAATGAATTATTTATGGAGAGATTAGGGATGTCATTCTCATGGAGAACTATTTTATGAGAAAATAAATTCAATGCCAGACATCTGTATGGCAAAAAAAAAAATTTCACTTAATAAAGTGGGGTTTTTTTTCAGTGATGTTAAATGGCACCCAAAGAAAGAGAAGATAATAGCTCCACTATTCACATGAAAATTCCATATCCTTCATTTTGAGCACAAGCACATTTGTGTTTATCTTATTACCTTGTAGTTTCATACTGTGTGTGGAAAACAAGGCATAAGGATGCAGATGTGGCTGAGAACAAAAGTGGGAGAAGAACAGAATGAGTTTAAGAGCACAGCAGAATTATTCAAAAAAGTAATACCAGAAAGGAGGAAAGAAAGAAGTTCCATATGCTCAGAGAGCAAGAGTGTGAAAAGAGAATTGTAAGTTGATGAAAGAAAAGGTATGTACTTGTGTGCTAAAGAAACTACAAACATAATGTAATAGGAGAGTACTAAAGAAAAAACAAGTAAAATAGGGGAAAAGTAATAGATAACACTACAAATACAAGATTTTCTCCTGGATAAATAGAACTTGGTCCATTAAGTTCAGTTTCAGCTACACTTACTACTGACAGCCTGGTCTACAGTACCAATTTCCCTGTGGTAATTAAAACAAAAATTATTGACCTGAAGTAGTCATAGCTGAGCTCTTTGCATTTCTGCAGTATCTAGGATGAGCTTGGCTTCGTGCTGTATGTCTCCCCACAAGATGCATTAATATTACCCTTAAATTAAAGTAGTCCCAAAAGCCTGTGCTTCCACGAGCACAAACTTCCCTAGGAAGCAGCATGCTTAGCAACACTGGTATCCATGGCAGTATCTACCACGTATGAGTCTAAATGTGGAAGCTCTTTCGCCTTTCACAGTTTTTTATGTCACTATGATCACGCTGCCTGCCATCAGCCCCAGCCCTCATTCACAAGCTGGAGTCGGAGCTCGTACAGGCGCACAGGAGACACGGTCTGACGGCTGCACTTGCCCTCTGCAAAGCCCCTGCTGCCCGGAATGCTCTCAGGTCAGCTCTGGCAGCTTGGTGGCAGGCACAGAGGTCACTGCCCCAAACTGGAGTTCCCAGGCACCAAATGGCAAGACCACATTATAGCCTGAACGTGGATTAACCTGGGTGCAGTGCTATAAAAGAGCAAGCCCTTTTTAAGCCCTTCCCCAAAAAAAAAAAAAAAAAAAAATTCCAAACAAAGAGCCTTTCCAAACCCTGTGGCAGAAAGCTGCACACCATTTTTACCACGGCCAACAGCGGTGTTTTGAGGGTGTCACTGCACCCCGTCTGGATGTAATCTCCGGATGCATTTTGACCAGTTCTGCGCCAGACGATGGCTGACTGAAGCTGCTGTCATTGCAGAGCCTTTGCAGGAGCGTGGGGAAGCCTTTTCATCCCCAGAGCAGCCATGAGGGCGGGATGCTGCAGGCGCTCCTCATCCCGGAGTTCTCCATCACCGCAGCCTGTCCGTGAGGCTGGCCGCGTGTGCTGCTCCGCGGTGCGGGCTGTTGGCGCAGTGCTTGAGACAAAGCAATTTACCTGCTTTACACAAAGCAAAAAAAATTTACTCTTAAAATGGGAATGTTCTCGAATCTTTGTGTTTCAGCTCTTTTTCTCTCCCACTGGGATGAGTTCCGGCTCTTTTTGCCCTTGATTACGCCTTTTGATTCTCCTCCTGCTCCTCTCCCCGTCTGTCCCTCAGCAGCTGTGCCCTCCTTCATCTACCAAAGCCTGTTTGCAGCTTTGCCATCCCGTCCGCCCCACTGCAGCTGTTTGCCCGTGTTCCCAGGGCCCTGTTTTGGCTCCCGGTGCCTCTCCTTCGGCCGCAGCTGCTGCCTGGCTCTGCCCTTCACTTCCCAGGACTCTGTCTCCTCCCTGCCTCGGAGCCGGGGTGCTTTCTCCTTGGCCACTCCTCATCTGCCTCCGGCTCCTTCCCTGGCCTCGCCTCATCCTCAGCAGTGTTGCCTTCGCCTCTCTGCGAGTCTGGCTCCAGACCCTCTCCGCACCCCGGCCAGCCCCTGCTGGGTCCTCATCCCCCTTCCCAGATGCCAGCAGCTCTCCAGGCAGCTTCCAGCAGCTGTTCCTGGGCACCTGCCCCGCGCCCCTCTCCGGGGCCTCAGCAGCTGTTGTTGTTCCCTTTCTCCACCTCCAGCTCCTGGCCCCTTTCCCCACCTTTCCCTTCTGGTACTGCCAGCCGGACTGCCGGAGCTGGGACACGGTGCCGACAGAATTCCTCACGCCACACTTCATCACGGTGGCCTCACGTCACAATGGTGCCAGGATGGCGAGCCGGGGGACAACATGGACCATGGCAGAAGTGCTGCTAAAGGGAGGAGCTGTGGGACCTACAGGAAAATCCGTAATGTGCCGTGGGCAGCCTGGTCCTCGGGATTAGTAAAAATAGAGGCACAGTGCCCGCGTGGTGAAAAGAGCAGCCAGGACAGCTGTGGGATAAGTCAGAGCACCCTGCAATTGCTCCTTAGCGGGCAGGACCTTCTCACGGTGTATAAATGGAAAACTGGGAAACACAAATTGCTGTCCCAGTTTTGGGCAGGAAGGAGGCTCGCAGCAGCTGCCTGTGCTGCTGGGATGCCTGTGGCGTGTGGAGAGTGCAGTGGCTGTGTTTGCACAGGTGTGGATGCTGCAGTGCGCTTTAACATTCTGTCTCACTCTGAGCAAACTGCTCATTAAAGCCAAGGGACTGGACTGTGAGAGAGTTGCCATGCAGAATGGGCTTCCAGCAGCTCCTGTGGCCAAGATGACATTTAAACATAGCATCAGTCCCCTTTTCTGACTCATTTGTTTACCTAGAGACCTGTGTCCTGTTATTCTAAGCTGTGAAAAAGGTTGGTGTGATCAGGGTGCTGGTTAGGGGATAGAGCTGTACCCCAGTGTTTAGGGATGTCCTGACACAAGCTCTGATGATGGCAACAGCCTTGCACAGCTTCTGTCCTCCCTCTGCTGCCACAGGCACACCCTGGGATGAGGAGCCAGGAGCTCACCCTGGCTGGCAGCTCACTCAGGTCCCTGTGGTTTCGGACCTAGAGAGAGGGAAAAAGAGCAACAACACACATGGACCTTTTTAGGGAAAAAAGGCCAACTTTATTGAGTGGAGAGCTTGTATTTAAAGCATGTTACGAGAGACTAGAACAGGACAGTAGCTCATTGGCTAATTGGGATAAACGTCCAGGAGACCAGGCCTCAGGATGTATCCCATGGGAAAACAACAGGTGTTAATCTTTATTATGACTAGCACTCTGTTTTTCACGAGATTCTAAGTTGTTTTTGACCATTTATCACTTTGGGAAATTTCCTTTCTGTCTGCAGCTAACATCAGCTTATCAGTCTGGGAAGCAAGAAGGATTCAGGCTTGAGAGAAAAGATTCTCGAGCTGTAATTTTGCAGCTCCCTAGGTGTCTCTGTCCACAGGTCCCCACTTCCAAAAGTGACATCAAAATGCAAAAAGGAGTCTTGCCTAGTCCAGCAGTTAATGTCTCAGACCTTCAGAAACTTCATCCTATTTTTTTTTTTTCTAATGTTGAAGAAGCACCACTCCATTTTCCTCTCATGTCTAACAGCAGCAAATCACCTGGTCATCCCTTAGTACTGCCTTAGTGTAGTCCATCTGCTAGTAAAGCCCAAAACCCTTCCCTCCACAGCCAGATGAGTATAAGTTATTTATTTTGGAGTCACAGGTCAAACTACCATGAAAATGTTGCTGGGAAGAGAGATACCTCTTTTGAATATAAATTTAAAATAAAAAAAAAAAGGAGATAAAATAGGAAAAGAAATTAATAGGAATAAGAGTGAAGGAACATGAGTGGATGCAGGCCATGACTGGGTATAGATCGCAAAGAGGAAGGTGAGGCACCCTGGAGATCAGGAAGAGCTCAGATGCCTGTTGTGGGACAGTCTGGAAGTCCAAGAAGTAATGGTAGGGTTGTTTCCATTGCTGCCTTTTTGAAGAACATTAAACGAGGGGGGTTTCTAATGTTGCTGAGCAATGTTGCTGAGGTTGATTCAACTTCCTGCTTTCCAATGAGATGGGATGTGAACTAAGGTGAGGTTTCTGCTTCAACTTAATCCATAAACGAAACAGTTTCTCACATCAAGATGCATTTGAGAGCTAAGCCAGCACATAATGAATGGTTACGTGTGGGGAACTCCCTGCAAATACTCAAGCTAGTTCTGATTTAAAATGCTAATTTAGATGTCAGTGTTGCCTGATTTAAATCAGTGAAAGATCTGATCCTATCTCCAAAAGGAATGAAGAGTTAAAATGCATGATAGAGCATTCAACTGTTTATACTTAGCTGTATTGGTGGGGGAGGGTGTAGTGGTTTGTGTTAGTTTTTTTTTCTGTGTACATCTGCCTTTAATTATTACTTCGCAGCTTCATTATCTGCTACTAGATGTACCCTGTAGGTGAGCGAAAAAAGCCCTACACTTATATGCAGACCCATGTTTGCCATTCTGAAAAGCAAAATACTTCAGAGAATGCTGTCTGATTCTGCTCCAATGGCAGTGACTGGCTGGAGTTAAAAGCCTTGCACACAATTCCTGCTAGCTGGTCATTAATCTCCAGGAAAAGCCCCATGTCTTAATTGCTATTGTATAATTAGTAACCTCTTCCATCTAGCCAGTGTTAAGCTGAAATAGTTCTGTGCCAAGTCACCATCATTCTCTCTAAATGAGGTTCTGGAAGTACGGCTTCAGAAATAGCGTGTGACAGTAAAATTCTTACTTTTTTTCTTATTCCTTTGAAAAATACCAAGAACAGCACCATCAGTGCTCTATGGCCAACTTTGAAAATCCACAAAGCTGCCACAGATCACTGCAGCATAAGTGGCTAGACAAAATAATCCCCAAAATTGAAAATGTAAAGATGAGCAAAGTCTGTCAGATTTCTTATATAACTTACGTTGTAAAGGAGCCTAAAATACCAGCCAGAAACTACCTCTTGCTTTAGAGAATATGGAGCTGAAAGTAAGAAAAGAAAGACTTCAATACAACTGTGAACCTCAGGGCAGCCAAATATAACTAAGCTTGAAGAAATTGATGTAGTTTCCATAATATCTATGGCCTGGGTATTTGAATGTTTGATATTGGATTAATTGATAGCTCAGTATCAATGGCAAGTTGATTTAAGTTTCCCTGTGGTATTTAGTATATCTGTCTGAAAAAGGTTTCTGTCCTGAGGAAAATACTCTGTAGAAATAGAGTTCAGAGGTAGAAACATTGAATTATTTGATTTTCATAATAGCAAATAGATTTCTATCAATAACTTTAAAAATAATATTCTCAAAAATCTAAAATATCATGCAAAGCAATATAAACTAAAGAAAAACCAAGTTCAAATGAAGACAGTGTTTTAAAACTACTTTGGTTTTCTTAGAAATTTTCGTCTAGGTGAACCTGTACTTTCTGAGAAAAAAAATTATTCTCAACCTTCTTTTCTCCCCAAATAATTAGCATCCAGCTAGTTAGATTCTTGTCTTCAGCGTGATTGTGGAAAGATTTTAGAAAACTGGCAGTGCTAGGTTGAATAATCAGCCATAAATAACAGTGAAATTGTACACAGGAAATTCAGTGATGGTTTTCTTCTCACCGACACGACTATAATTGGCAAAACAAAATTAATGCAAAAGAGATGAGCATCTGTTTTGCTTTAAGACAATCTCTTTCCTGGTGTAGTTTTCGAGGATTTTTGCTGGTTCATAAGACTATAGGATCAGGCCCAAAGAATTGGTGTGTGGTGTAGTTTTGTGTTCGTGCAGTGGTGAATATCTAGTTGGAGACTGCTCTTCAAGCAGGGCTTAATCTTTTCTATCCCTTCTTTTCCTTCCTTCCTTCTTTTCTTGCTTTTTTCCTGTGTTACGTGGTTAAAATGATAGAGGAGTTTAATCAGTAAAACAAAGATCCTCAACTTTCTGAGAAGAGCTTGAAAAATTCACGTGAATCAGCAAGAGATATTTAAATAGTTCCTCATTTTATTGAACTGGAATATCATATGGCATAGTTAATGTGCTGTCAGTGGATTTTCATAAGTGTTCGTGTCCAAAATAGGTCAGAAGCTCTACTACCCTCGTCAGAAACTTTTTTCTAGTTATTTCATTTTCTTCTTATTTAATCCTCTAGACAGAAGCATCTGAATATTTAGCACTCAGTAATAAGTCCAGCATTATTTCCCTTTCATGCTTTGCAGAAGTTTCTTGAGCTTGATACAGGTTTTCCCTATTCTTACAGTAATTTCCAATACTCTATAGTATCACTTTTTAAAATTATTATTTTATTTTGAATTTTGCTTAAGAAATTCAATTGTCTTAAAAATTTAAAAAATTAAAATTGCCTTAAAAATTAAAATTTTAGACATTCTTTAGGTTCAGAAATGCACTTTTCTAATTGTACCAAGCATGATAAAGCCCTAGTCTCTGTGGAAACTTCAGCTGCTGTTTTGTAGTACTTAAAAGTGGACTCTGGAATTTCTACAGTTGCTTTCTCTATTCTCATCACCTTGAAAAGCACATTTGATGAACAACAGTGATAAAGACAAGCCCAAGGACAGCAGATAAATATGATATTAGAGAGAAAATGTGATCTGTCTTTAAGTTCAAAATGTTGAGTTTAAATGTTGTTCCCATCATTTTAAATGACCTAAAAGGCTAATGGAAAACCAATGAGAAAAGAAGAGGCATTACAAAGATAAAAGAAGAAACAATGACAAGGAGGCCTCTGGGTGCTGGTTCTTTCTGATGAAATTCCTTGAAATTATGTAACATTTATTCTTTATTGGTTTGATTGCTCTCAGTCATTTCAGATGAGCCTAAACATCTGTTATGTAATAATTTAGGCAGTACAAATATAATGCAGGTTTGGATACAAAACCAAAATTTGGGGTTTTGCCTTACACCCATGTGTCTCCATGTTATGGGGATTCATGTTGTCATGGGAGTACTTTACTTCTACGAGCAAATTTAGAAGCTTTAGAATAATTGTAGGAATTTCCTGACACATTATTAAAGCAAAATGACAAAAAACTAGAAGAAACAGACATAAAGAATGCATTTCCAGACATTTTTCCAATAAACATACTATGTTTCTTCATGTATTGTAGCTGATTAATATCTTAATTTTTTTTCCAAAGTTTTTATGTATGATCCTTTACTGTGAGTAAAACATAGGTGGTCATCAGGTTTTTGAGCTATTAGGAGAAATGTAATAGAGAAAAAGAGTCTTGAACAGTCATAAAAGTTTCAGAAAGGGATTCTTCAGTCATATTCCTTTTCCTTAGAAAAATGTGTTTCGTTAAAAATAGTCTTAATACAGCTGCTTTTTTCACCTTGGAGACAGAAAATTGCAATGGTTGCTTCATAGCTAACCCACTTCTTTGAATCAATGTATTTAAAGAGGTGGAAACCACCAGCAGATGAGGGAAGCAGGGTTGGGAAAAAGGTGGCTATGGATGAGAGCTTTATCAATAAGTTACTTGTGGAAGGGAGAAAGTAATTGATGATTTGCACCTGTCTGCTTAGCTTGTTTCCTCTTTGTCTTCTGTGTTTTTCCCTCTTTCATTTTACTGAATGTTATTTGTGTATAAAATTTAATTAGGAAATGTTAATGGCTGTTGAAGAGAAGAATTGGTGTGGTGGAAAGCAAAGAATCTCTTGCAGGGATAATAAAAAGGTAAACTGTTATAATTTGAGAAAACAATAATTGACAAGCAGGCTGGTGTTTGGTAGCACTGTTTTCAGAAAGACCCTATCAGAAATATTTCACTGCAAATGTTATGAAAAAAAGGTGAAGAGCCACATAGTGCAACCTCTTCTGTATCTCTGGAAAGAAATTCTGTCAGATCTCAGAGTTTCACAGATCTGCCCATGAAGGACCACAGAATACAAAGAAAGCAGTGGTGTGTTCTTGTATTCCGAGTGTAGACCTTTTACCAAGCGCACTGGTAGGTACTGTTTTTGCTAAATTATCAGAATTTGTGATGATAACCAAAGTTACAAATTGTCATCAGAAGAGAAAACATACAAGGAGGCAGGTGTGAAGAGAGCAGTTTAGAGAAACTTGAGCTCTTAATGGCATTTAATAATTCTTTGATATACCATTTTCCTGCTATCCATTTTCCTCTCTTACCCAGAATACAGAAGAGGCCTGGAATTCACTACAGAAACCATCATAATGTACTTAATTTGAGTCATTCCTGTTTACATTTAGATTATGTCCGGAATCGCCCTTGTTATTTTCAAACATTCTTCAAAGAAATCTGTCCCATCATAGTGAGTGACTGGCTGGGGTTAATGGCCCTTGGCATAGCTCCTCCTAGCTGGTCATTAGTCTGCAGGAAATGTCCAGTGCCTTAATTGTTATTGCTTAATTAGCAACCTCTTCTATCAAAGCAAGTGCCATATGACCTGAAATAGCAATGTACACGCAGCAGTCATTTTCTCTGAACGTTTGAGCTATGCCATAGGCAGATCTTGTGCAAGTGAAACAAAGCATGGGAAGTTCATATATACTCAAATAACATGGGTTATGCCACTAAAATAGCATTCTGCTGATAAGATGATTGACAAATCTGTTTTCTTAGGTTTCTGGGGTGCCACTAGTTTAAATCAGTGACTAACCAGAAGCCTAAAATTTAGAATTAAAAAGTCTGTGTTTGCCTCATTCTTCACACAATTTAGTGTTCCACATTTCTAATCAATGCTGCCATTACATTTTCAGTCTGTCAGTGGTTAGCCACGGCTTTAATCACTGCAGAATCTGAGTGAATGCACAAAAAGAAACCCAGAGCACATTCCTACACCATTAACATGCATTTTTGCTGAATTTCTGGGTCATGAGAATCTCTTCTCTGCACCCTTGGCCATTCACTTCTCTCTATTGTGCTTTGTTTTCTTTTCCCATCGTTTGCCAACTTTCAAATTGCATAATTTGACTGTGATGCCTTGTAACAGTAATTAACTCTTCTGCGTGCATATATGATATTTACCCTACACTGGGATGTTACGCACTCCTGGAGTTCCAGAAGTTACACACCCCTGGAATATTGTGTAGAGAGGCAAAGCAGCATACTGATAAAGGAACTTTTAGAACTTGAAAGTAGACTTGCATCCTTGCAATAGATTTTATAAAAAAATAGAGAAATTATTTATTTGTTGAATGTAGAATACAAATATGAACGACTTGTTAATGTATTAGTTTTCATTTTCTAAAATGACATATTCCTTGCAGATAAAATCTCAACTCATCTGATACTTTTCTGTGTGAATGAGTAGGGAACATTATACAAGTATAACCTTGACTATTTTGGTTTTTGTCTAAAATTATTTATAGTAAGTGTTCATCATCAGTATAACTCGGACTATTGAAGTCAATGGAAATAGGTCCAGTGACATACAAGGGCTCAGATTCATAGAAATAATTTTGCAAATATTATAGTTATGGACGACACTCTTTTCAGAAAGAAAACTAGATTACTTGGGTTACAAGCTGGAGAAACTCCATAAATGTGGATAGTTCAGCATATGTAGAGTTTGAGTCCTGTTTCTGTAATAATTTTTCACACATTTTTTTGACTTATCAAATGGCAGCCCAGCTGTTCTACTTTGCTCTGTAATACCACTGAAAGTCCAACTGTCCTAATCTACAGACACCAGTGCCAATGTCCATCTGCTTGTAGTAGCTGAAAAAAATGGGACAGAAAAAATGGAAATCTTTACAAGCTCATTTTAGCTGCACTACTGGATTTTGTGAGGTTCTGAAAATTTTAAATACATAGAGACATTATATATTTGTCCAGCTTTAGTCCAGCATGGTAGTAACAGAAAAACTGTGTCTCCTAAAGTGGGATTAAATGTTGCCCTAAGCATGTATGGAGCCATTTAGTAGCTGTGCATAATTTGTTTTAATTCAAACTGTAGACAAGATATTCAGCTAAGTTGAACTTGGGGACTTCTCTTGCTAATTGGCCTTCAAAATCTGTTTTGCTTTGACTTACCTACTTATTTACAGGTTAAAAAAAAGTTCTGTGTACTTGAACTAAAGAACTACCAAAAAATACTCAGTATAAATGTTACTAAGAAGTGAGCCTGTCTGAGCCTGCTCTTAAGAGTACGTAAAACTCCTGCTAATTTAAAAAGAAAGCTAGCAAAATCAAATTCATCTCAGAGCTGAGGAGACAGATAGCTAGGTTTGGTCCAGACCAACAAACTTTAGAGAAACTTATAAAAGAATAAAACCCTGCAGCATTTATAGGAGAATATATGACAAAAATGCTTTCATAATTTACCATACTCTGTGATTGTCATGAGAGTATTTGTTTAAGTACTTGGCAAACAGTGCTAGTATCCATTCAAAAGAGTAATTTTCTCAGAGAATTTCATCGTGTAAGCACTCGTAGAAAGAACAGCCAGCAATACAATGCCTTCTCTGCTGTTCTCCTCAAGTACATTCATGTAGTCAAGACAGGAGCTTGAAATGCAGAAGAAATGAACAGCTGGTATTAAAACAACAATTAAATGCAGAAATATCATCTTGTCAGTAGAGCAGAAGTTTATGGTTATTATGTACTTGTTATTTTTCTGGTTTGTGTCTCTAAGCAGAACTCTTTTGCAGTTTGAGGCAAAGTTCTACAACCTTAAATAGATTTGCAACCTTAAATGGGATTCACGTGATAGACAAAATCAGTGCTTCTCCAATCTCTGTGTGAACTGCTGTGCTACCTTTTCTGTAGCTGAATGAAACATGCTATAGGGACTGGACAAACCTTGTTGGTTTAATAGGTTCCCTGGCCTCAGTGACACAATCTGCAGGATTTCAAGTCTTGTAAAGAAAATAAATACATTACCCGTAAGATAGTTAAGTGATGTATATATGCATAAATATGCACTTTATTAGTAAGTAATATGGGCCTATTTAGTAAGGGAATATAGATGCAGCTGAGCAAATAGATAATGCTTTACTCAAGTCTGTTTGCAGCTGTGGTGAATTGCCTCCTAATCGTGTTGTTTCAGCTTGTTGCTTGCCTGCACAGCGTATTGAAGAGAATCGTATTTCTGCTCTAGCAATTGCTAAATTTTCAGAGCTGTACTGTTAGATTCTTTGTTCTGGCAGATATCAAAAATTTAAATTCACAGAGTGTGAATGTCTTTAAAATAGATATATTTGTAAATCTTAGTCTTGGTATTGCAATAGAATTTAGATGTCACCTTGATGCTGTCTTGGTTTGGGGGTGTAGAAGCCAATAGTGAAAGATTATCCTAGCAGCATTTCTCTTACATGAATGTGGTATTTAGTTTATATCTCTATGTTTACAATATATCCTGAAGTTCAGTGAAATGGCATTTAAGGAGCTCTGCATGATTTTGCAGAGCAGTTTAAACTTTTTCATCAGAACATATTTTCCTCTCTGAAGATGCACAAACTGAAACAAGGTTCTAAATAATTTTTAATATTTTCAATATATTATGTAAATGAATTGGTGGAAAGGGGTTGTCATCATGACACATAAAAAAATTTTCCCGTATCCAGTAATACTATTTCTGTGCCTGGGTTTTTTTTTTCTTGTGGTCAGAAATGTGTATAGTTCTCACTTTTAAACATACTACCTTTTAGAGCAGAGTTCAGTGGGTGAAAAAAGCTACTTTACAATGTGTTAAAAATACCAATATCAATTCATTATAAATAAGCAAATATTTGTGTATTTGTACAAGCATAGAGTGCAGCTGATCAATACAATATTTAATCAATACTTTTGTCTATAGCTACACAGCTTACATGTTGCAGAAAGATGGTTTAAAATTCATTTTTAGTTGTGGTTGCCTTTTTTTAATCCAAAAAAAGAAAGAAAAAAAAAAACCAGCACAGAAAAATTCTTCATTTCTGATCAGGCAACCATTCTTCATGTATCCATCCTTCAAGGAGAATATTAAGCATGAATGGTGTATTTTCTGCTTTGCATTTGTTGCTTCTGTCAGATCAGCCTCGCTTCTCATTCAGATTAACTTCACACAAAGCACCTGTCAGTTATTCTCTTTCACTTCATCAATGTTGTGATATTTCTTGAAGTTATAACAACTTCTGCAATTTAGTCTGCTTTTTAGGAAACCATATACTTGAATGGCACTTGAAAGTAGAGGCATTTTTTCTTCTCTCTTCCTAAATTCTTCTTTTCCATTGCAACATTGCATACTAGAGCAATACTGTGTAGTTGTTACATGGATGGACAAAATAAGTCGTTTCCTATCTAAAATTTGTTTCTATAATCATAAAGTAATATTAAATATACAAAAGTTCTTGTCCAAAATATCTTAAAGGACATCTGCCTATAACACTGGGGAAGAACTGAGACAGATTTTTTCCTGTATTTTCCTACAAATCAAATGCAAATAAATTTGCCAGGAAACAAAGAGAAAAATGAAGGCATAAGATAAAAACCATGGCTTAACCTCAGACACATAAAATATAGAAATGGCACAAGCCTTTTTTCCATCCATTGGTTAGGTTTTTTGGAAGTGGATCCGAAGAGTGTAGGCATGCATTTTGCTGCCTTATGCAGATGAATTGTCAAAATGCAATGTGGCAGTTTAACTGATTAGAGATCTAACAATTTTTTCTACAAACACAGGCACAACACATTCTTGAAAATGCTTTTTCAAAAATGCATGACTGGTATTCAAAGATGAAGTAACTACTTACCATTTTTATAAGACTTCTAGAATATCAAGTAAAAATATTCAAAATTATTATTTTAAATTTTTTTTTGTCAGTGGGACTTAATTTTGAAAGATAACAGATGGATCGGACTAATTCCTTCTGTACCAGATAGAGTGGGAACTAATCCTATGACTTTGTAGATATTAAGTAGTATGTATAATTAGATCATAAATTTGTAGTTACCTTATTTGGAAAAAATAGAAAAGCTATAATTACTTACAAAAATGTGAACAGCTCTTATGTATAAACTAAAAAAGATATATATTATATATAGCACTTTACTGCACACTTCATATTATTTAATGGATCCTTGGCACTGTTTTGTATGACAAATAGTAAAGGAGAGCTTCAGTGTTCTGAATACACTACACTTGCATCTCTTGCTATTTTCTTAGTCTCCATTTAGAGTTTGGAGTGCATTAGAAATAGTTTCTACCATATGTCACAAATTCTAAAAATTTTCAGTATAATGGTTTTTAAGTTGCATATCTAATTGTATATCTTAGACTACTGTGGATGTTCTACTGCATAATTTGAATTTTTTTCTCCCCTGTAGTTCATAAGCTATGTTTAAGTTCAAATTAATTACCCTATGATGCCTTGTCTCATTCTATCTATAGACACAGAACAGAGATGTGTTGCAACTGCAAGTCCACCTCTCTTATTCAGTTTTTATTGCTAAATTTTGAAGCTTCTTCTTCTTTTATTTGCAGTGATGGTATAAAAACAACCACAGAAAGAATGAAAGAAACCCAAACCCCAGCTGTACTTCTTAATGCTTCAGTTAAGGCAATGTCCAAAAACTGTTACAAATTTACCCAAACCATGTCAAAATCAGAAAACTGATTGATGGTTTGCATTTTTACTTTTCTGGTTTCTCACTGAATACTGCTTTCACCTAGAGTGAAGAATGAGGTATAGTTCTTTTAATTGGTTTTTAATTCTTTAAAACTGATGAATGCCACCATCATATATTGGTGAATAGATGAAAGGCTTAAGGGAAAAAATCTTAATGATGCATCCATCTTTCCTGCTGTGTTTTACCAAGCTTTAGCCAATTGATATCTGTGCGCAAGCTGCTCTTGGAAACAGAGCAGTGGGAATGGCGCCGTTGTCAAATGGTGTAGAGTGAGGTGAAGTGGATGTCATTTCTGCACTTTATGTCATAGCGTCTTATCAGACCCTCAGTGGCTTTCTGCGATCATTAAATTGGTCAGAAGGTTCTTCTTCTGCTGTAGAATAAGAAAGTTTTGAAAGAAATTAATTTGTGAATGTCATGCTGGCTGGTATTACTGCATGTAATAAAATAGACTATTTTAATTACATCCTGGGATGATGTAGACTATTAAATAAAAATGTTAACATCTTCCTAGCAACAAGAGCTGAAACATGTACAAATAAATGTTAGATCTTGATCATGGAGACTCTTGGCTATTAAGGTCGTCTATAACTTTATGTCTAAATCACTGAGGATTATAAGGTCTGTCAATCATCACTTTTAAGACACCCTCAGTTATCAGGTATGGATTTATTCACAAAAGGTTTAACTTCTGAGATGTAAGTTCAAGAATTGTGTGGATTATTCTTGAAGATAATATAGTTTTGCAAGCTAATACTAAAAATGAAAAAGGCACAATTGGGAAGCTGACACAGATAATATAATCATGTGATGATGAATCTAACTCTTTATTTCAGTTTTGCAGCTCATGATAGTATCTGTTGAAAGTCTCATAAAATTGAGATAATTAAATTTTACAAGACAATATTCCGTATTTAGCAATGGCATGCATAAGACCGAAGTCTGTCTGATATTAACCGAATAATAAATCTGATGTAAATAATCGCATTTTGTTCACTACAAATCAAATTATGAACATTTTAAACCAAATAAGTGGAATGAATTACTAATAGAACTAAACTTCTGATGGTACTTGCTATGTAGATTAAAAAAAAATAAATAAATATCCTACCCAGAGAATAACCCAAAAATATAGAAGGAGCTTGATTCCAATCTCTAAATAATTTTGAAATACCTTGTATACTTAAAAAGCAATAACTCTTATATCCCCCCCAGTATAATATAAATTAAAAGGAATGCATCCTTAGCTCATATCAATTGGCATGGATCTATTGATTTTGGTGAAGCAATACAATATTAAATCAGATGTGGCCTTTGAGTACAAGAAAATCCAACTGTTTATATAGTTATTGTGCTAGTTTAAAATAAGCAACAAAATACTGTCCTTAACAGATGGTGATACAATTTCTTTTAAATGAGTTCTGATAAATACCATATCTACAGGAAGATGGAGTTTTTCCCAGATGCATCATGCTAGTTGTCATATATATTATACAATCATGGAATATCCTAAGCTGGAGGAGGCGCACAAGGATCATTGAGTCCAACTCCTGGCCTTGCACAGAACACCCCAAGCGTCACACCATGTGCCTGAGAGCATTGTCCAAACAGTTCTTGGACTCTGTCAGGCTTGGTGCTGTGCCCATTGCTCTTGGGAGTCTGTTCCAGTACTCAAACACCCTCTGGGTGAAAAACCTTTTCTTGATATCCAAACTAAACCTCCCCCAACTCAACTTCAGGCCATTCCCTCAGGTCCTGTCACTGATCACCACAGAGAAGAGATCAGTGTCTGCCCCTCTGCTTCCTCTCATGAGAAAGCTTTAGGACCGTGATAAAGTATTCCCTCAGTCTCCTCCAGTCTGAAGAGACCAAGTGATCTCAGCTGCTCCTCATATGGTTTCCCAAGGCCCTTCACCATCTCCATGGCCCTCCTTTGGATGTTCTCCAAGAGCTTTATATCCTCTTTTTATGGTGGCACATGATTCTACAGGTGAGACCTCTTTTAAAAATTCATAGAATTATAGAATTGTTTGGGTCAGAAGAGACCTTGAAGATCATCCAGGTCCACCCCCCTGCTGTGGGCAGGGACACCTTCCACTCAACTGGCTTGGACAGAGCCCCATCCAGCCTGGCCTAGAACACTTCCAGGGATGGGGCAGCCATGACTTATCTGGGAAACTAGTTCCATTGCCTCACCACCCTCATGGTAAAGAATTTCTCACTAATATCTAATCTAAACCTACTCTCTCAGTTTAAATCCTTTCCCCCTTGTATAAAGTCCCTCTCCAGCTCTCTTGTAGTACCCCTTTAGGTACTGGAAAGCCTCAGTAAGATCACATTAGAACCTCCTCTTCTCCAGGCTGAAAGATCCCACTGCTCTCAGCCTTTCCATTGTCTTCAAAAAGCTCTTTAAGTGTTTATCTGGCTTGACTGTCTGGTTATATTATTTTGTGAATTGCAGAGCTGCCTTCAACTGAACACAAATATTTCCCTGAGCCAATATATTCGTGCTGGCAGAAACCTGGCATGAGAAGGAGCCAAAAACATGGAAAGGTCCAAGCCTGTAATTTTTACAGCCATATAACACATGTAACAGGTAGATCATCCCCATCTCTTCTTCCATTTTGTTCCATATTAAGAATGTCTTCACTATTGCAGGTATAATAGATTTTACTTCATGCACTATCAATTTAGTAATAAAATCAAGCCCCAAGTAAACACACAGAAAAGACTGAAGCATTTAAAAATGCGAAACAAACATCATAGATTTGTTGTCACAGGCAAAATGGGCTGAATATTGAAGCAGATTATGAAATGTGGTCATTTCTTCTGTGTATGTAAAGATATACCTAAAATATAATAATTTGTTGTATAACTAAGAATTGTAAATGTAATTGTGATAGAACTTGTACTTTTAGACGGACACTTTGAAGAGTGAAATAGCCTTTTTATGGCTTTAGCAGAACCTTGAAAACCTCCACACATGCTGCAGGGGTGCAATGCGTTTGAGGAGGTAAAGTTCTGAGAAAGACTCAATATTATGAGTGAGATACAGTATTTGAATAGCTGGAATGACATTTTTCCATTGTTGAAGATGTATGGAAAGACTCGGTTATACTGTTTGACTAATGAAAGTTTTGGAAGCTGGAAGATTAAAGAGAACTGGCAAGGTAAAATGTTCTCTGGCATATGGAAACTCAAGTGGTATATAAGAAGTTTTGTTTAGGGTATTTACAGTTGTTTGGTGATGGTAAGACCTGGGGAAAAAAGTTAAATTAGAGCATTACCAGATTGTTTCTCTGATATGTTAGTGAGGTAGGTGAAAGAGGTCTGATTTTTGTTTATCTTACTAGCCAAGCTCAAGCATTCACAGAAAAAGACAGAATACAGACTATTAAGAATGGTAAATTACCTAAGGCAGATCTGTAATCACTTGGCCAAGAAAAGCTATAGATGACCGTTATCAGATTTTAGCCATTACAGATAATTCCATGTCAGAAGCTGCCATGGAATAATATTTCTGACCTAGAAATCTCTGAAAGAAGATACAAGTTAAGGCTGTGATATGCCTCAGGAGAAAATGAGGTATTACCAAATATTGGTAATAATTGGTAATTTGGAAAACCAAATTTATGCATTTCAATTACATTTCTTCTCTGGTATGAAACCTGGGAATGCAGATGTGGCAATAGAAGCAGAAATGAATGTAGTCCTACTGAGCTTGAAATTATTCAAGGGTGGCAAGTTTGTAGCTGTTACAGCACACCTTCCAGAAGTGTTTACAATGCTAATAGAGTTATATAAAGAGAAACCTGTGATTTTAAAGGCCCCTGAGTCACATTTTGCCCTCAGTGAAGTGGAGGAATCAGTTGCCAATACAGACACATTTCACAGTGTAACATGAAATCAAAAATCGGTTGGACACATCCACCAGTGTCCAAGCAGGAAGATTGTTGGTCAACATGTGGAACAGCTGTTAGGAAGGGAATGCTCTATGTTTCAGAGAAGTCTTGCAGCTGTTTCTCCTGGTAAACTTGCTTTTCACAAAAGACTGTGATGAGACTTGCATTAGAATCTATTAGTGTGGGTTTTTAGAAAATCATGGGATGGAATAAAAATAAACCCCTAAACTTCTGCTGCATACTAGCAGTGTTCCAAAGTGACACAGTGATAAAATAAGAGATCCTCTGTAAACCAGGGAAAGCTGCAAGCATGACAATTAATAGACGTATGATATGACCAGAGTTACGCAGCAAAAACAATTGAAAGTTTTTGGGGTTTTTTTCCCTGCTAAATTGACAGACTTCTGTTCATTCTTTAAAAAAAGAAAAGAAAAGGAATCAATTATCTAATTTTTTAATCTGATCTGTTTAGGAGAGTCACTGAAATTAATTAAACATTCAGAAATAGAAGGCTTAATCTATTTTAAATGTTCTCTCTGAAGGAGCTTTTCTAAAATACCCCACCCATTCATAAATTAGTGTTAGAAATAATAGCACTTTATGATCTCCTTTTTTTTTGTTTGTTTTTTGGTGAGAAAATAGTGCAACACATTTTCTTGTGGGATATAAATTTATATCTATAACTGGGCTAAGACATTCTTACGCTTGTCACACTTGTCACCATAAAAGCAGCCTGGTGTCTTGGAGAGTAGTTGAAATACTTATATTAAGCAAACCTGAAATTTATAAAAGCCAGAACTGTCGATATTCAAATAGGAATTTAATTATGAAGTGTGAAATTAACTCAGGAGGACAAAGCAGAAAACAAATCACATCATAGATGTTGAAATAGGAAGATGATGCCTTGTTAGGCAATTATAGGCCAGTTGAAGGTAAAAGATCCTCTTCAGTACTAATGCCTGGTATCATCGTATAACATAATATAGTAAAACTCAACAGATATTTTTTATTATCTAAGCATTAAACCTAAAAAAGTAATATTTACTCTTCTGTTTTATTGTCACAGAAGAGCCTGCTAGGTTTTTAAAAAGAGTAAAAATAGCATTGCTGACACCTGTCAGTGCAGTCTGGCAAATTTTCTGATGTTATCTAGACTGCTCCCAACTGCACTTTCTTCAGCATCCGACAGTAATCTGAGTTGTGCAGGCAAACCTTCTTGAATTAGTCTTTGATTTCTGTGTTATATTTGTATACTTCCTGTGGGGGCACAGTTGTATTGTGATGATTTAAGCAAAAATAGTGTCTTTGGTCTATGCTGAATATAAATCCAGAAGAAATGTAGGCAGGTGAATGCCTACATCTTAATTACTTCTTCAGCTAAATGTCTCCATTTATTTTATCAAGAACAAAGTGCACCAGTTTTTAATTCTCATTTTCATGTGAGAATGTTAATATGTGAATGACTCAAGATTGCCAAACTGTGGAAACTTGAACAGAAAAAGAAAAAAGTCCTGTATTTTAGTTACCAATTCTATTTTTGGCATTTGGTAGTAACTGGCTAAATGATATTTCTTTGTACTCTTATATTTTGTTTTCTTTCTTCCATTCTTTTACAAGTCAAAATATCTATGGTGTATGTCATCCATTAAATAAAAAAAAATATTTAGCTCATTTTTGAGAGCACTTTCACAGGCAAAAAAACACAAACAGGAAAGAATTTTATCTTCAGATAACATTAGAATATAGCAGCAGTTACTTGGCGGAGTTTTTAATTTTAAAATACCACTTTACATAAATGGTGATATAAGAGGCAAACACGATAAAATGAGTAACCTGAAAAATTAAAAACTGTATTTAAGAAGATATATGAAAATAAACATCAGTTCATTGACTTTCTTTTTTGATCTCAGTTCTCTCTTCAAACCTTTGGATAACATTAAAGCATAGAAGCCCGGAAAGAGATAAATTTTCCTCATAACTAAATGGAAGAGGCTACACCTAACAATTCTGGCATACACACTTCAAAGTCTCTCAAGTAAGAAGGAAATTCAGAAAATACTGTATAAGAATATTTTCAACAGGTGTTTAGGGAAGCAAGTGCTATTTATTTGGAAATTGCTTGTACTAATTGGATTGATGAATAGCCATGGCCAAAAAGTAAACTCTTGTACAGGTAATAGAGCATTTGTAGAAGACGTGATCCTCTTGGTGTAGTTTCATTAAACTGAAAGGAGCACAGCTTGTCAGACACTTTTTAACAAGGCAGTTTTTAATGAAAAAGGTCACTGGGTTAAGTGGAAGTGGATGTTATACATGTATCTTAAAATTCAAGGATCTGTTTTCAAGAAACAGTGCTAGAAAAGCTTGATTCTTTAGTGCAGGTAAAAATGAAATATTTAAACTACCTTTCTGATTGTGAGGATCATTTTTACCTCTTTTTTCCCCTTTATTTCTTAGAAAGTGAAAAGTATAAAAAGCCTTTTAAGGGTGATATTCTGAGTAAGTATATTTCGTTAGATAATCATGAACCCTGATAACCTTTAGCCATTTACTGAACATTTTGTCCACACTTTACAGTGTTTCCTTTGTATTCACTACTATTTTCTTTGGTTTGTGTTTTTTTTCCTTGTTTTTTTTTGTTTCTTTGTTTGTTTGTTTTTGTTTGTTTGTTTTTGTTTTTGTTTGTTTGTTTTTTATTCTATGCTGAGATTCGCAAAATAACCACTACTGAACAGTTCAGGAATTAACATAATGGCCTTCATATGATTCCTGTCTGTGTGATGCATCTCAATAGGGAGCTGTGAGCTCTCTCTGCATCATAGGAAGCTCTGTCTGGCATCATCTTTTTCCATTTTCATCTTTATCTTTTCCTTGTGATATGCAGTGGCACACTTTAAGGAGTCATTTCCATTGCTGTTAGTGCTTCTAGTTTTATCTTCAAAGCCACGTGCAACCCCCACTAAGGTCAATGAATAATACCCTTTGAATTCAGTGGTCGTTATATGAGATTATGTCTTGAAATGTATTTTTGTAAAATAATACCTAAAGTTTATTTGTTTTTAAATATTTTCAAGTATCTTTATTCTCCTTAGTAATGGGAGTAAGTGGTAAATATTTTAGGTTTAAGCCAGCAGGAGAGATACGGATTTTGTACTGCTATACAACCAGAAGTAGAAAATCATGTTGGAAATAATCAGGGAAAACAGTGAGAGTCCATAGTTCGTTCATGAATTTGTACAGATGAAACAGAAACTTTAAAATTTGTTTTAAAATATGCATATTTAAAAGAAAAAAAAAATAGAAAAATGTAGGAAAACCCTCCTTGTTCCAGGTTTTGATGTATCAGCTTAAGTAGCCATCTAAATGCTAAATAATCCTACTACAGTTTATAAAATTTCTATATTCAGAGTACTGTGAGCACTAGATAGTTCTAATAATATTTCAAAGTAATTATTTGTTTTAAAAAATCTATTATTAAGGGCAAAAAATTAGTAATAGATCAGTAAGTTCAAAAAAGAAAACAATTTTTTTCTTTGGTTTATTATTCTTAGGTGTCTCATAGTACCATATGTAACAGAATAAGAGAGGTGTCATACATACATGTGTATATAGATAACTAGGTATATTTAAAGGAACACTTTGGAGTGTGAACTTCATTGGCAATGCAATGCAATTCTGTATGTTCTTTCACATGGTATAAAATGCCATCACCGCAGCTAAGCTTTGCTAATCTTTGTATTCCTGGAACTTTAGCTACAGCTGTAGCTAGATCAGGTTTGAATGGAAGCAGAAGTGAAACTTCCGTGCTTTGTGAAGAACTCCAGGTTTCATCACTCATGATTAAAAGCTGATGGGAAGAAGCCAGCATAGTTTTATAAAACAGCAAATGCTTCTGAGACTCAGCAGGTTTTGTGTCTGTGGAAAACAGTTTCATGGGAACAGTGATTACCTGAGATTCACTTTCAGTTCAGCCTCCTCTCTGAATTAATTACTCCCCAAATTCAGTCATCTGAGAGACACAGGAAAGGCAAGGACTACTTTTTTTCACTGTTCACCAGTATGATCATAGACTGCAGCTCTTTTTAGTGGTCATTGTTCATATTGTTAAAGTTATTCAAAATCTCTTCTCATTTCTCACTATGTTTTTATGGTGGAAATGATTCTGTGATATCTTTTTTTGCAGTGTTAGTGAGCAAAATCACAAAAAAACAAAAAGAGGGAGATTTAAAGAAAGCAATCTAGGAGTGGCTTGCACCATCAAAATTATCTATTGGGTAGGGTTAAGTATTTTAGGAAATACAAAAATTTCACTTTATTTTGATTATATGACAGCTTTGTGTCAATCCATATCCTCTGAAATTAGATTTAACAATCTATAGTACTATTCAAATAAGTATTTCAAACTAACCCTACAGTTCACAATTACATAAATCAGTTTAAAACTTGGTAAGAAACTAGTTGAAACTACAGGTTTTCCTTGTTTTCTTTTCATTATGGGGAAATGATTTACCCTTTTGGTCTTAATTCCTTCATTTGTTAAATGGGCCAGATACGTGGATGGATTCCTGCTTGGTATTGCTCCTGAATGATATTTTAGTGCCCAACTCATAACTGTAAGCAAAAGTTGTTTTCACTCATGGAAGATTATAAAGGCCTTTCTGTCATGATGAAAAAGACAGCAAAGCCATTCTAGTTAAAAATTGCAAACAATCAGGAAAATATTTGCCTGCAAATGTTTTAAACTCCAGCTTTGACCTGATGAGAAAAAGCAAATCTTCCTTTGTACTTCAAAGAATTGTTGTATTTATTTTGCAGAAGCTGTGTCTCAAGCTAGAGGCCAGAAACCTTATTTATTTCTCTACCATTTTTGTTCTGAAACCATAAATATGTTGAAAAGAGCATAAGAACTTTTGCTAATACTTTTCAGATGTTCACAGAACAAAATCAGCCTTTGACATTTTACTTAGGCTAAGAAATGAAAGGTGTTTAATCTTTGTTGTTTAGAGTGCAGATGGTTAAAAAATTGTATTAATAACAAATAAAAATATTTTCCTGTTTGTTCTGCTGCCAGTGTGTATATGACAAATAAAACTTAGAGAATTCAGATTTAGAGAAACAATACGTGACTTGAAGTAGTAGGTAATCCATGGCTGAATACACTGAGTGGTATTAGAAGACCATGAAATTTAGTATACTTGCTCAAGCCATAAATCCTGTTGTCTTCCAAATGCCTAATGTGTCTACATTTAATATTCTAAATTAAAAAATACTCCCATAAAGCAAGAAGGCCACTTTTGAAAGATGCAGATGGTGGTGAAAAAGGTCCCTCATCCTCCCCTCCTTTACACCATTGACCATTTAATTCCTTAAAGACAATACCAGATTTTTTTGTTGTTTTCTAATATATCAATTTAAAAATAATAAATTTGTAGTAAGGCTGGAATTACTCCAGTTATTCTGCCTCCTCCAATGATTACTGTTTCTCTGGATGCACATCCAAAGAACATCTGCAAGCATTGTTAGAATGAAGGCTGTCACACTTTTTTGCCTTGCTCTGGGGTATATTCCTGAACTTTTTGATGCTTTTTGCAATCACAGGCATTATGTATGAATTGCTGAACTCAAACATCCAGACATGTGAGTCTCCACTACCTCAGCTGATAGAGGAATTGCCTTTTGCAAACAGAAAGTTTACATCTGCAATGGCAGATGAATATCACACACAACACACCACTCCTTTGGATCAGATAAGAAAAACACACGTCTTGAAATGGTGTAAATTCACATAGCTTCATCCACTGCAGAGGAACTGATGTGACTGATACTGGACCTTTAATGATTGCAATCCATAAATGATTAGTGACCAACAGTGTAGAATGGGATGCCTGATTCATGGGGAGAAATATGATGATGTAGATAAGGAGGATGTGAGAGGTAAATGTAGTAAACAGATTACTTTTAAAAAAATGTAATTTTCAAAGTATAATTTTGGGACTTGTACTAAATTTGATGGTATTTGAGCTGACTTAAATTAACAATAAAAGGGAAAAAGCAAAAACTAGGATCATCGAGGAAAAAACAACAAAAAGATAGCAACTAATGAGTTTGATTCTGCTAAGGGTCTAAAAGATTTATTTGTCTTGTTACTGATAGACAATACAGAAGATATCATGTCAGAGACAGGTACATTTTTCTGAGGGAAAGAAAAATGTTAAACACCTTACTGCTATGCTGGAAAAGACAGCAAAGAAGTTACTCCAGTGAAAATCTCCAGAGCATTAGGCCCAGGTGAATTTGATTGCTGAGCTCTGAAGAGAATAGCAAGAAAAACAGTCAAAATTACAAGTTGCTATTTTTTATTCCTAAACTCAGAAAAACAAAAGAATTTATGGAGTTCATCAACTTAACAGTTCAACATTACACCCAGGATGACTCAATAAAATGGATATCAGAGGAAATAAGCAGTGACAATTTTAATAGCAACAAATTAAATAATTTCACCAGTAACAACAGCTGGCTAACTTGCTTCTCTATAGAGAAGTATAATATCCACTTAGGATGTCTGAGAAGCTGAGATCTGTCATTTTTCTCCTCCTACACTGTTTTTGCAGTGTAATACATGCTTGTCAGTACCGGATTCAGTACACCACAAAAGTTATTAGAACGTCAGCAGTAGTCTGGTACCTATTTAAAGTAATAAAAAATTTCAAAATCTGAACACCCTAGGTGTGTAAGTATTTTCACACATCATTTAGCGAAGTGCTGATCTATACGTTCATGCAAACCTGTGGCAGAGATTGCATTGCAACCTAAGTACTGAAAAACTTAGTACAAGTAGGAAATCTTGTTCCTTAGATACAGAATTCAGACCTAACTTTGGCAAAATATGTAAATCTTTGACTGTAGATGATAAATTCATTTTGTCTGAACTTTTAATTTGGAGTAAAATTCTTGGTTTAAAGCCTGTAAAACTGCCATACGACACAAATATTGCCAGCACTTAATACACAGTAAAAACTTTCAATATTTGCATTTTATTTGAGAAATAAGTAGATTTTTGATATAGAATATATATGAATTCTTATCACTGCCATGCACAGAAAGTGTGACTTCTTGAAGTGCAATCTGTAGGGGAAGTATAAGCCCTTCAATATAAAGTTTGGATTGTGTAAACAGCATTAACTCCAGCAACATTTGCTAGTTCTATCACTTGTACAATGAACATTAACAAAGAGTTGGTTTGCCTGTTTGGTGAGCTTCCATTTTTTCCGTGGAAAGCTAGAAAAAAGTTTTTACAAGATGAAGTAAAGAACTAAAATATGGTTATGAAAGCTAAATAGGTGGTTCAATCACACCTGTAATTTTAATTAAAACACTATATTTTAGAAAATCTATGGAAATCTGTAGACAAAGTGAAATCCATACTGTGCTTCTTATGCATTGTTAAATTATTTTAATGGCCCTGAATAAATCCAAAATTACAGTATAATTACTTTATGAAAAAATAATTATCCTTACTGCATGCAATATAGTGATTATTGTCTGAACAGGCTTCAGTATGCTTTTAACTAAACAATCTTTTCCAGCTGGCTAAGCTGCCTATGTTACTAACTTTGCTGGAGATATTTCTTGGAATGCATTTACATATAATAAAAACATGACTTGAGCTTTTGGCATAATTGTGTTCCATCTAACACACCTGTTGTCAGTTCACCTCATTCAGAAGCTACACACTCATCCAGCCACTCCCTCACTTTCCATCAGCAGGAAAGAGATACAGAATAGGAAAAGCAAAATATGAAAGAAAAAAGCTTATGGGTCAAGATAAGCATGGTTTAATAAGTGAGAAAAAAGATGGGAAAAAAAACCAAGTAATGGAGAGGCAGCTGCTTTCTCATTAAGGAAACTGATGCCTGGCCAGACTCTAGCAATGGCTACATTTGAAGGTAAAACCTTCCAGTTTATTGCTGAATATGGTATTATGTGGTACAGAGCATCATTTTGGCCAGCTCAGGTCAGCTGTCCTGATTGTGTCTGGTCCCAGCTTCTTGTCCACCACCAGCCTTCTCACTGGGTGGCAGAATAAGGACCAGACAAAGATTTGGTGTTGTTTTAGTCACAAATTTAAACCACAGCACCACATAGGCTGCTGCTAAGGAAGTTAATTCCATCTCAGCCAGATCCAGCTGTGGTTGTTCTTTGGTAGATCAGGTACATGCTTATTTTTGCAGGCATTCAGTGCAATTGCATGACCTAAAATACATACTTTGACTGCTACAAACTTAAATGTCTCAATGCAGATTAAAATACATCTGAAATAAACAGCAAAATACACTCACTCTTTATTGCTACTTTGTTCTTAGTTTCTTTATCAGGTGCATGACCATGCTGCATAAGTATTTGAAGCATTCATTGTGGAAATGGTCTACTCTTTACATTTCAGCTCATTCAGGACCTTGGTGCCCATGCAGTACATGAATGAGCATGGTGTGATGAAATGCACCTTGATGTTTAACAGAATACTGGCCAGAAGCAACCTAGCCTCTATTGGAGGTTTCCTGTAAGAACACTCCTAAAGGTATATGATGTTTTCAAAGACTGCAAGACAGGGACATTAGTGCCAGATTTTAAATTTGCAATCAAAAAGAGCCAAGTCTAGCTTGCCAGACTAACTTCAGTTCCTGGAAGACTTTGGAACAAATAATCAAGAAAATTATTTGTTAGCAGTAGCAAGGCAAGAAAGAGATGGGTATCAGTAGGTCAGCAACAAATTACAATAAACCAATTCTTCAACAAGTGCTAGAGATTGTCAAGAAGCAGCAGATGCCATGTAATCCTAAACAAATCTTTAGGCACTGTCTGACATATCTTTAGGCACTGTCTAGCATGATATTTTCTTAAACAAGCTAGGGAATCTTGGGCTAGGTTAAGTTTCTAAATTAGTAATAAACTCCGTGCAAAGTTGTCTGGATAACTATGTGAGTTGCGAGTAATTGCCTGTCAAAGTGAAAGGACAGACCAACCACAAGGCGTTCCTCCTGGAATCAATTCTTTGATATTTTCATTTAATCAGCCTGGATGGTAGACCAAGTTTATTAAACGTAATAATGCAGAGCTAGGGAAGAGAAACCACATATTCAAGAGCTAGCTTTGAATTCAAAATCAGCTTTGACAAATGAGAGAAAAGGACCAAAAGATATGTTAAAACTCTGTGGAAGCAAGTGGAAGGTGCTAGGCGTAGGAAGAAGTTATGGACAGCAAAATATGGTGTAGAAAAAACTTGGTGAAATACTGTTTCTTTCGAAAAGAATCTGTGAGTCTGCATGTATCACATTCTGTACAGGGGTTAGCAAAGCCATGAAGTTGTAAAAAAATCTAGGGAACATTTTATCTCTTGTAAATGGAAATATAGCTTGTAAGACATTCTGCTCAGGGCAGTACTCAAGGCTGGAATTCTGCATTCAATTTTAGCCATTGCATGTCAGAAACAAAGCAGAACCATGAAATAAAAAACTAAACAGTTTGGGTTATGTACTGTACAGAAGAAATGACCGAGGGAGGACCTGATGGCAAAGATCATGTTTGTAAAGGGTGGTATAAAAAGGAAATAAATAATCTGGGGGTTTTATCAGTGGTGAATAGGAGAAGGAGTAATGGGGTAAATTGCACCAATTAATTATAAGTTTAAACAGTAGGAAGATCTTTATTAATGATGTAAATAGTGAAACACTGAAATAGATGTAATGGGAGATGAGAAGACATTAGATAAATATTTTGAAGACTGACATGGAGAGAGTTTATCCTACATTAAGACAGAAAAACATGCTGGATGGTTCTGGTTTTTCTCTCTGTTAATTACATTGATACATGGTAAAATATTCTGCTTAACAGCTGGTCACCACAGAGTTAAATATTCCACTGCACTTAAGGCCAAAGACAAAAGCTGCTAGTAGCTCTAATAATTCAGTATGTGGTTATTTGATTTTAATATTAAATATTTTTGCCTTTAGGTTAGATATTATGACTTGGTTTTGTTTTTTTTCCCCTTCCTTAATCCCAGTAGCCAGATTGTGGAAAAATCTTATTTGTTTCTATAGTGGCTAACCACAGGGAATGAGAGTTTCAGCAGGAGTTTGTTACTGGAAAAAGGGAAGGGAGAAGACAGAGGATGGTGGTGGTAGACAAAATGGAGCCATGGCACTGTTTTTGTAGAATAATTAGAAAATAGGAAAAGAATCCAGCAACACAAACATTATTTCAGTTTGCTTGGTCGGAATTTGCAGGGTCATGAGTAGCCCAAGAAATTACAGAATTAAGTCTGGAACAACATAAACCTTTGGTGAAACTTGGCTGCTTCTTGTGTCTGTGTGTTTTAGATCCTGTAGTCTAGAGGTAGATGAGGAAGTCTAAGGGAACTGTTTGTATTTACCTCTTTCCTGAAGTGGCTTGATGTTTTGGCACATAATGTTATTGCAATGAATAATATGTGGTGCTTTTGTTGTTCTGGTTGCTTTTTGAAGACCTTGTAGTTTTGGACCCAACTGAACTGAATATTTCTCTTCTATATTTCTCTCCTGAGAAAGTTTTTCTGCATATATAACAACATTTCTTCTCTATTACGCTTGATAAGAAGAGATTTTTTAACTTTCCTCTTGGTGGAAAAAAAAGTAAGTCTTCTTTATTTTCTTCTGTTTGACATTTTGTTCTTCATATTAAATCTACAATTCTTTCTACAGGAGATATAAAGCTAAAGGGAAAAGGGAAAGTCTGCAAGAAATTAAATTTGCACTTGGGAGGCATTTCCTAAAAATAAGTATATGTATCTAGGGTGCAGAAGATTCTGATCTGTTTCTTGCCCATTTACTAATAGTAGGACAACTGCTTTTTTTTATGATAAGAATTGCAAAAATAGTAGTTCAAATAGTACAATTGCTAAAAGTAAAATGTAGTCTAAATGGAGGAACAACCCGAATCCTGAGAATGAACAGAGTATGGTTCTAATAAGGTCAAGGTTCAATCCCCATATGGGCCATTCATTTAAGAGTTAGACTCAATGATCTTTGTGAGTCCCTTCCAACTCAGAATATTCTATGATTAGTGATTTTAGACAATGAACAACTTCCATGGGAACTTTCCCTCCTTATTTTCCTAGCTGGATAAAATAAGCAGGTCTCAAATTCTCATCACATTCTGCACAGCATATTTTCACCAACTTAACGAAATAGAATTTTAGAATTAAATCCACCACGTGAAAGATAGCAACAACTTTCACAGATATTATAGTCTAAAGAAGCAGCATTAAACACAAGTTAAACAATTCTCCTGTTTCAATAAAATACTGTGTGTCTTGTATGATTCCTAACTGATCTTTCCTAGATCTGGACATCGCCTACCAAACTATATGTCTAAGCCTAGTCTCCTCTACCATGGTTTTTATTCTTCATTTTTCCTGAATCAATTTAAAATTCCCCTATTGTGTTTTCTTCCTCTGAGAGGAAGAAGTCCTAGATGCATACATTCAACTCAATTGAATGCCTCTCACACAAGTCTCAAGCACCTCTTCTGCTTGCACAGAAATATTAACTATCAAATTTTCTGTCTGCTGCATGGAGGCATTTATAAGCATAATCTGCTGAGGTCCTTTCATGAAACACATTGTAGAAACATGGAGAGGTTTAATTGCTTAATGAAGTGTGAATACTTCATCAATGCACTAAAAAGATTTCTCCCTTCAAAGTTATGAGCTCAGTGCTCAAAGCCCAAGTGTATAGAACCACCTGAAAATGGAAAGATATTTTTAGGGATCAAACTTCAAAAACTAAAAAAAAACCCAAAAAACAAAAAAACAAAAAAAACCGAAAACAAAACAAAACAAAGAAGAAACAAACAAACAAAAAAACAAACAAAAAAATTTAAAAAAACCAACCAAAAATTTTTCAAAAAGTAGAATGAGCAAAAATTAACCCTAAAAAAACCTAGGAGAGTTTTTCCCCCACCAAAAAAGTAGTAGGTTTACCTGCAAAATATAGCCTTAGAACAAGATTAAATGCTTTGGTTTGATTTCACACTGGAGTCACAGTGTATCTGTAGCTGCCTGTAGAGACCAAGATCCATTTTTCTCTTGATATTTGTTTACTAGCAGTCTTGTGAACTGTCATTTCCATCTTTTTCATAACATCAGTGCTATGTGATTATTTTCTGTGAGGCATGATGCTTATGTCCTATGGGATGAAAATGCTTTCTCAGAATCTGATATTTCAACGTACTGTGTAAGTCCTGCATGGGTTTTATGAGGGCTGTAGGGGGAGGGGTTTTCCATACATATGAACAATGAGTGTGCTAGAGCTCCAGAGTCTACTGAAGTATATTTTGGACCTCTGTAGCATAATACATGATATTGCATATTATATGTAAGTTGATATTCATATAATCTCTTCTATAGAGGGTTCTGTTCAGCAAGGTAATGTGTCCTTCTTTATTGCATAGTTCACCCATTTCTGTTGTTTGGTTTCTTTGCAAATATTTTGCCTTACATTCAAATCACCCTTATATTAGTTCTGTAATTTTTTGTTCACAAACCAATATATAACAGATTTGTTGATACTGCACTGGAAATCAAATTTGGGCATATAAGTTTGCAAATTTCTTACTGAAAAACTGTGTACTTCCCTAAGTTGCTGTTCTTACATCAGCCTTGCTTCACATGAACAATATCTCTCAAAGTCAGAAGATGCTAGTAGAGACTGAGGACAATGATACACACTTACTACTTTGCTTTCCATGGCAGAGAAGGCTGCCAGAAAATCTATTGCCTAGGAATTCTTTTGTTTGAGGTATTGCTAGTGAGACTCTCCATAACTTAAGACTGTTCAGCCAAATGCTTTCTGAACAATTGCATATGGGATGCTATTTCACACTGATAAATGAGCATAATTTTTGGTTTTTTATCCCTGGATAGCAAGCTCAACTAGTCTTAGCCTAGCCCTAACTGGTGGACTGACCTCCAGGTTCCTCTTACAGCTATCAGTAATTCCCCATGAATTGCACAATGGTCAAAGACTTCAATGGCATAGTGAATCACAACCATGTTTATAGTTTGCCCTGAATATATTTAAACTATTCTTTGAAGGTGAAAAAAGGCAGTTACCTGTATATTTTTTTTCCTACCTAAGCCTGGAATTACAGCTCATTTTTAAAATAAAATGTGTAAAAATAATCCCAAGCACAAAACAAACTTAATGTAGTTTATTTCATATGATCATGAGATTTCCTCAGAGAGATATACAGAAACAGATCTGAAATATCAGTACTATTTCCTTTAATTGGCCCCAAAAACATATTTGTTAATGGAAAATTTATACAAAAAGAAAAAAATAATCACTGTTTATGAGGAAGAAAAAGAAAAAAGGTGTCTTCAATGCTTAATAATTGTTCAGAAAATATTTGTGTAAGGACTGACTCTTGAAAAACCTCCCAAGGACAGTGAGATTCATGGGATTGTGCTGAATAAATTATACTAACTCTTACACATAAAGTTTTCCCAAAAAGAATTGCTATTCTTTTCTCCATTTCCCCTCCTTTTTGTTTTTACTTCTTCTGCCATTGTTGTTACTGTACTTCTTCTTCTTTAATGTGCATGTCATCCTTCTATTTGCAAAACTATCAAATTCCAGGAGGGAATACCCAATTTACTAAGGAAGTGAGATCAGTTATATATGTAAATGATACCAGATAAGCATCACTGCTACAGAATGACTAAACTTTCTCTGCCAGCTTCAGCGTTTTCAGCCCAATCCTGTAATCTTATTGTAATGTTCCTCTTGACCTGAAGTTTTCAGTGGGGCATTTATCTCACTTCAGAGAAGCATGGCTGCTGTTAGTGCTACAGAGTGAACTTCAGTTTTGCTTTGTACCATGGCTTTCTTCCAGCACATGTAAAACACTATTCTTCAGCCATGAAGAAACTGGGACTTAGAAGATGTGTGTTGTTCCTACACAAGTCAAATCTGTACTCCACTCTTCACTGGATTTGGTTTACACTATTTATTGTTTGTTACTATAGCTATTTTTTACAAAAGTTCGACAAATAAGAAAAAGAATAGTCAACACTTGTATAAGGTCTTTTTTTTCTAAATGCCTTTGTCCTTTTCTTAAGCTCCAAAGTGTATGTAGTTGAATGATGCAGCTCTAAGAGAATAATTCCAATTTTAAATGAGGTTAGGGGGGTTTCAACCAGAGATTTGAGCTTGTGTTATAAGGGACCTAAACCAGTCTGCATATATTTGAAGTAGCTCTCTTGTCTCAGCGGAGATTTACATAACCATATCTTCCATCAGAATCTGCATTTTCCCATTGCATACTCACTCAAATCAATCTAGATGAAAAATTTATTTGACCTATTTTTACTGTCTCAAATCACCTCTAAATATGTATCTGAATATGTGTGTATGTAGGCATCCACAAATAAAACATATGAAGACGGTTTCCCTGTGATAGCATCAACATCTTCTGTGTTGCCTTTGTTTCATCTTCTAAAATACCAGTTTGCACAAACAGCCTTGACCTAATTTATAATGTGCAGCTTGGTGAAGTAACTACACACTAGAGATGGCACTAAGCTCATTTTAACTACAACATAAACCCAGATCTTGAAAGCTTTGTGGTAACTTCCATTGCACTAAAAGTATTGATTAGAAATGCTTCCCTGGCAGAGAGGGGGGACTGGTGAACTCATTGTGTTCCAGTGATTCACCGTGAGGTCTCAGTGGGAGTTGCAGATGATGAGTAGGAGCACAGCAGGTAAACTATGAAATTAGTGGAGCAATTCAGGTCTTAGCCCAGTTGTGTAAATTAATGAAAACATTTCTGTCCACCTGAATGGATTCTAAAGAGAATCCCATTGTATGTCATAAGAACAATTCCTGCTCATTTTTTCTATTCCACTTATTTTTTACTAGTTCTTTACATGTTTTGAGTATTTCAATTTTACATGTCTCATTGGACTACTTGTTACTGAGGACAGGAAAAGTACATCATGTGGGACGTTATATAAAATGACATATCCTTTTTACATCATTTAACTGTAGTATTTAGGATACATCTTTTACATGTCTTTTAAATCCATGCCAATTTCATTTGATGCGGGATGTAAGAGAGCAATAACATCAGTGCTGTTTAAGGGTTGTGCCAATGCCCTAACCACAACGTGGTGTGTTTTAAGAATTTGGCCCACTATAGAAGACAGTGGGAACTCACTAAAAATGCAGACTGAATAAAAATTTGTAGTTGTTAATACTGAATATTGAAGTGCATTCAAAGTGATAAAAGGAAAACACCTGAGACCTTTATATTTTAAAGTACTTTTGGAGACAAATGGGGTGTTGGGGAGGGTGAATTGGTTTGTTTTAATGAAAGTATAATGAGATGACTGCTCTCCAAGTATTATAAGCATATTTTGGGAACTGTGCTTTGATTTTTTTTTCTTGTATTCTTGGAAGCAAATTATTTACAAGCATTAGATGTTCTCCACAACAGACACTTTCAGAATAATTATGCATTTCATAAAGCAAGAAGGCACTTGCTGTAAGCTGCAGAAAGCAGAATAAGAAAATGGATCGAGCACTTTTTAACCTGCTATATAAAGAGGCTTTACAATTGAAAATAATTTAAATTGTGATGTTAGTGGCTTTTTAAAGTTTTTATAGTTTTATTTTGGAACAAGCTATAATCATAGAATCACAGTTCCTTGAACTATTTCCTTTAAACAAAAGAACATACAGAAAAAATCAAAATCCTATTAATTGATACTCCTTTCTCAAATTCCATGGCTTCATATGCATTAGCTTTTGTTTTGTTGAATTTTAGAGACTTATCCTGCAGCTCAGTGTGATCTATTTCTGTTCCTTGGCTTGATGTGACATTCTGGAGTTTTGTGTTAATGAAGTAAAATAATTTTTCCTGTGTTCAATGTGAAGATTGTTTCTGTTTTGGTATGGCTAGCTTGACCATAGCACATCATTTATTGTTCACTCTGTTGGCTGCATTCATTACATCTATACACCCTTTACATGGAATAAGGCATCATTATTACATGAATGTTCATATTCTGATGTGGTCTATGTATTCAGAATATACTCATAAAAATTCTACCTCCTTCAAACATGAGTTTCTCTCTTAGTATATGAAAAGATTCTTTGTTCTGAAAATGTGATTTTAAAAAAAAGTATGCAAGAAATGTTTGTGCTTTGTTTGGGAGGTTTGTTAACTTGATTAAGTACGTAAGTTATATGATACAGGATACTTGATTTCATCATTATAATTCTGTGAATTGTCTAATGGCATAAATACTCTGCCGGAAAGAAATTTTAATTATGGTTTAGATGTAGGAGTTTTTCCACTTTGGGAACCTCAGAATTATTCCTCCTCTTCATGAATTAAAACTAGGAAGTAGATGATTTGTGTGTTCATTTCAATAATGGGCTAACAATCAAACAAGATTTCTGTTATTTGCCAGCATTTACCTTACAGAGAAGGATTTTTCTTGTTGGAAAGTTTGCTTAATCCCCTTATTATTAAAATTTTGCTTTAAATATGTAAGAAATACCATTTTGTATCGTGCTTAAGAAGCAGCCTCAAAAGAATGCAATCTAAGAAATACATTCAGAACACATTATAATAGATATATTTATTCATATTACTGAACCAGTAATATTTATGTCACCCGTGTAGCTCCTTCTATAGCTGTACATTTAGATGTTCTCGTAAATTTCCTTCTACAAACCTGTTTGACTCAGTCCTATGAAAGGTCATTACAGTGTTCCCTACTGTCCTGTTCATTTGTACTACAGGGCAACACAGAAACAACTCTCTGTGTGGAAGAGTTTTTGTGAGAAGGTATTAGAATTGGTTCTGATAAAGTTTTATACCAGAAATAGTTCTTCACTAAAGAATCCAATATTTATTTTTATTGTCCTAACCAATTTTCCAGCTGTGAAGAAGCTAAAAGTGAAAAGATGCTTTCCCACATTTTCATTGGCAGCGTACTACCATGCTGATACATTATGGTACATGAATTACATTACAGCATGACTGAACACAAATAACTTCATGTGGCCTATACTGAAGGGAATGTGGGCTTAGGAAAAAATGTGAAGCAATTGAAGATAAGCATCAGGGTACAGATCCGAGCAATTTTATTCAGAAAGGAACAAAGGTATTAAGGAAGACTTCAAGAGCTGGCAAAAATGACATTACAGAAGGTGTCTGCTATAATCCACTTGACCAGGAAGAACAAGCAGATGAGGCCTATGGACAGACAGGAGGAGCTACATACTCCCAGGCTGTGGTCCTCATGGGGAATGTCAGCCACCGTGGTGTCTGCTGGGGGGACAACATGGCAGGATATAAGCAGTCAGGGAGGCTCCTGGAGCGTATCAATAACTTCCACTTCCAAATAAGAGCGGACCCAATGAGGAGAAGTAGTCTCCTGGACCAGATACACCGAAAGGAGGGGCTCACTCAGAATGTGAAGATCAGGCAACTTTGTCTGCGGTGGCCATGGTGGAGCTGAGGACTCTGAAGACACAGAGAAGACTGATAAGAAAGCTCACAACCATTGCCTTCAGAAGAGCTGACCTTGTCCTCTTCAAAGGTCTGCTCAGAAGAGTCCCATGGCATAAGGCCCTGGAGAAAAAAAGATCCAAGAAAGCAGGTTAAAATTTATGGATCACCTCCACACAAGAAAAACAAACAAACAAAAAAGCCTACAAAAGGTGGAAACAAGGACAGGTAGGGCTGGGAAGAATACAGAAGCACTGTCTGATTACTCAAGAGTGAAGTGAAGAAAGCCAAAGGCCAAATGGAATTTCAGCTGTCCAGGGATGTCAAACACAACAAGAAGGGCTACTATAGGTAGATTACTGACAAAAAGACCAGGGGAAATGTGGATCCATTGGCCACAAGACAGGGGACATGGTGACACATGACACAAAAAAGAATGAGGTCTTGAATGCCTTTTTTGCCTCAGCCTTTGCTAGCAGATTCAACCTTCAGGAATCCCAGGTCTCTGAGAAAAAGGGGAAAGGGTAGGCCAAAGACGATGTACCTTTAGTGGAAGAGGATCATATCAGAGATATGCAAACTGCCCATATGTAAGTCCATGACACCTGATGGGATACAACCATATATGCTGAGGGAACGGTCACCTGTTGTTGTGAGGCCACTCCAGATAGACTTTGGTTAATCATGGTAGCTGGTAGAAGTTCCCAAAGAGGAAAGAGTCCAAATGTCATTTCCATCTTCAAGAAGGGCAAGAAGAAGGACCATGGAGCTGATAAGAGTCACTGTCTGACTCTTAAGAATACCTTAAGAGTCTGAGAACAAGATGGAGCAGCTAATCCTAGAAGCCATTTCCAGGTGTACTAAGGATGAGAAATCATCAGTAGTCAGCATGGCTTCACCAAGGGTAAGTCATGCTTGACTGACTTCATAAACTTCTGTGATGGCTTGACTGTTTTGGTAGATGAGAGCAGAACATTGAGTGTTGTCTACTGGACTTCAGTAAAGACTTTGACACTGTCACTCGTAAATTTCCTTAGGGACAGCACAGCTTACCCAGAGAGATGGTGAAGTTTCCAACACAGGATAAATTCCAGAGCCATCTGAGCACGACCCTGGGCCATCAGCTCTAGGTGACCCAGCATGCGCAGGGAAATTGGACCACATGATCTCCAGAGGTCTTTTCTACCTTAATCATTGTGTGATTCTGTGATTCTGTGCTACTGATTAACTCTTAGGAAGAGAAGAACTAGCTGTTTTGGATTAATTTCTATAAACCCCAAATATGGGACTATTTTGAAATATTTACTACTATCTACTACCACTCTAAATTTTATTTATGCAGTTCTGAGATGGGAACAGTCATAGATGATAAAATAGTGTAGCTCACCCTAACACCATGGGTTTGCAAAAGCACATCAGGTACAGTTTCTGCTTCTCAGGAGAAACCTTTTTCACCTGTACTAAACTAATACCTGAACGTTTGTTACATCACTTAGGAGTGTTATAAAAGTTACAATATATAACCTCATGCCAAGAAAATAACAATTTAACCAATTCATATCAAAGTGAATAATGAAAATCAAGAATAGCTCTAAAGCATCTCACTGGCTGCAATGTGTGTAAGTACTCTGAACACGTGGAAGCTCAATCCAGGCCTTCACATGGCTACCAAAAAAAAAACCAACCAAAAAAAAAAAATCAGTTCTTACTTCAGCTAAGAATGACCAGATTTTAAGTAATGTTGATTTTTTTTTAAATTGTAAAATTTCCTGTAATTAGATTGTCATTATCTATAACTAATTAATCAGAATAACATTCAGCATTAGGATGAAATGATTGCAAACTAGTAAAGGAGAAAATTAAGTTAGTTTAAAAAAAAATAAAGATATCTATTTTGTTCACTTGCAGTCACAGATAGCTATGATTAAATTTTAATTTGATGTCAAATTAAGGACTCAGTTACAGTATGCTGAGTTCCAGAGTACAGCTCTACTCACTTCAGAGGAAAATCCCATATAAATGAGAAGGTTTATTCTGTATCATTCTAATGTCTTCCAAAGGCAGCTTCAGCTCAGTTCACATTCACAAAATGAATCTCAGTAGTAGCCAAGAAAATTTCATGGTGGAAAACTAAACAACTATACAACGAAATTATTTTGAATATTGGCACTCTATTTTTAATTGTGTACAGCGTGTCTTCTACATTTTTAGCTGCTAGCTCTCAATAACACTTCATACCAAATTGTCTTCAACCACCTGTGTCAAAGTCATGGCATCAGGATAGCACATAAACATTCCTCTCTTTTTTTTGTATAAAGACAGTGTGTGAATACAGAAATATGGCTGGCTTTGCATGCTGTCCTGCTAATTTTGATGTTGTACCAGTCTGGGAAGGCACAAATATCCAGCTATAAAGTTAGGGCCTGAGTGAATATCTCAAAGATAGGCAAAATGCGCAGTCATGTGTCTTCACTCTTTAGTAAGTTCTGTAAAGGGGAAATAAATGCTATATTTGCACAGTTGAGATTGTGTAAGTGTAAATAGCTGCCAGTACAACGTACAATAAAAAAACAGTAGAAAAGTTTTAGGAAGTCTTGTGTAAAAATAATATCCCTCTCATGGACAAAACCCACAACCTCTCCTCCTTTGAGCGTCCTGTTCATGTTATCCACGGGATCATCGCCTCCGTAAAGCTGCCACCCAGTTGGAAAATTGCTTCTGCCATTCAATCACTGCACAGCATTTTTACTCTCTGTCAGCTCAGCTAATCCTATTCTATTAATGGGTGTAAGAGACCAGTTTTGCTGAAAGGACGGTTGGAGAGGGATTTGATTTCTTCTGATAGTAACTGGACCTGAATTTGCAGCCTCTTGGATGGCCATAATTGACTATCCAAGAGGACAGATTGACAAAGCACAGTGCAACAAGGAAATGTTGGGCAGATTTCTACTCTCACATACATCAAAACAGGCATGAGTAATCCCAAAAAAAATCTTTATTCCTCATGTCACAGCTGTTTATTAAAGAATGTGTTGAAATAAGTTGTATTATGAATGTCTCAAATTAATGCCAAAGCGGGTATTCTTGAAATAGAAATATCTGTGTCACCCCACATCACTTTCATAGAACATAATCTGTACTTGACATTGCTCTCTGCCAACCAGAAGAGTTAATTCTGTATGAAAGGTTTTGATAGGAATAGCTGGAAAATATATTTTCATTCCATGTACCCAGCAGGGCAAAACTGAGGAAAATCCAAAGGAATAAAAATAATGCCAGGAAAAAAAGAGGAGTTGTAAAGTGAACCACATACAGTCAGTTTGTAGTTCTAGTCAGTCTATCCATGCTCTGTGATAGGAAATTAGACCTCTAGTGATTACAGGGAAGAAGTCCTAATGCACAAAGCAAAGTAAGGTGTGTAAATCCCAGAGATTTTCTGTGGAAATTGAATTTTTTTAAATCCAGAGAGATAGTTCCAGAGAAAAAATGGGAAAAGAGCAGCATTTCTAAAGAATATCTGATTACTGAGTAAAATACATAGATTTACACTGTGTTTCATTTCCTACTTATACATGGAAATTAAAATACTGAGGAGGGAATGTGGTTATTTGATTCACTCTCACATATGCAAATGATTTATTTCTCTTTTCATTATCTCTATTAACATTACGAAATTCAGTTATTAAAAAAATAATAATAAAAAAAAGCTTCCTTATTGTGGTTACTACAGCCATGACAGAGATTCAGGAATGCTTGTCCCAGTGACTGATGAAAATTTCTTTAAAGAATTGATGTATTGTAGGCAGATCATAAGCATAGTAATTATGAGAGTAGCAAAACCCATCTTGGAGAAAAAAAAATGAATTTAATGGGATGGGAAATTGTGGCCAAAGTAAAATTGCTTGGGATTGTAATACAATTAAAAAGCAGTAATTTGTATATATACATGATCTCTCCACTGAGATGGTAGAAGTTAGTATGGTAAGAACTACTAACAGAAGAGAACTAGTAACTTTCCAAAATTGTCAGTTTCAGGAAGCAGTTGAGAAAAAGGAGATGAAAGTATCAAAGATGTGCCTGTTTGTCAACTCCTGTGGCTCCAAGGACACAAAATCCCATTCAGATGTGCAGTATTTAAAAATATGTAGCAATAAAATTATCACATATTAATAGCATTAAACTAGAGCAATGTTGAATGTCTTCACTTTTGATACACTTGTGATAAGAAGCATTAGAAAAATGATAAATCTGCCCAGAAATGAAATAGCACCAAAAAAAGTGTTGCCTCAGAAAGAGTATTGATTTAATAATGTCTTGATTTTGATTCTGTTTCTCATCTGTTTCTCAGATACCTGGAGAAGGTATTAAAAATGTAACAGGTAGTAGAAGTAAATTGTGACTGGAGATATTGTCCTGTTGTGAACCATAGGGAAAATAGGTATTTGTCTGAATTGTTTTTTTCCACACATCATATTTCAGTTCTTCATGGGAAATATTTCTCAGTGAAATCTTTTTGTAAAGGATGCAGAGATTAGTTCTGAGAAAACAATTTATTTGAACACTTTTCTGTTTAACAGGGTGTCAAAGTATTTTCTGCTGTTTATGCTTGATTTCTCTTCTCATTTAACTAGAGAAAATTCACAGATTCATAGAAGTTCTGTCCAGAATGTACCACTATGAAAATATTAACCTGACCTCCTAAATGTTAAAAGGCAGAATCTCTTCCAGTGATTCCTACAATGCAACCCAAAAAAACAATGATTGATGTGCAGTCTCTGTTAGAGAAAGGCTCTGAAGATTTCAGGGAAGAATTTCCTAGAATTGCCAATGCTTACTTCATCTTTATTGAATATTTTTCTCTTCCTTTTAGTTTGAACTTTTCTGACTCTTGATCACAGTCTTTGTCTGGTTGAAAGGACTTCTATCCTAAGCTATCAGGAACTTTTGACAGTTATAGGCTGGGTTCAGATACCTCTTTATCTTATCCTGGATATATTCAACAGATTGAGCATGTTAGGGCTTTCTTTGTAAGACATGGTTGCTGAGTTTTCTTAGGGTTTTAATGACATGAATGACTGTGGAGAAAGTTTTCTCCTGAAACCTCTCTTATTTTTTACTTCATTTTAAATATATGACCACTGAAACTAAACATGGTAATGGTTTTAGTTATGCCACAAAAAATAATGCCATTTTCTATTTCATTATTTCTTTGCTTGTGCACTCAAAACTTGCACTGCCCTCTGTCACAGTGAGGGTGGCTGTGACAAACCTCTGGGGTTCCCTGACTTCAGGGTGGGGGTGGTGAAAATAAGGGAGTGGGAACATTGGAGGTGCCTGAAAAGAAGCACTTTAATTGAAAACAAAACAGGGATGGTGCCCAGAAACTGTGCACAGTACAGGGTCGAACTCCAAAGACCAAGAAATGGGGTAGGCCCAGCAATATATAAGGTAGGTCTGGGAGAGGGTCTGAGGGTAAGGGTCCCTAATCACAAACTGGGATTAGGAATATGTAAAACAATGTGGCAAATAACAACCGACTGGGGGAGAGAACTGGGACTACTCAGCATAACAGCCTCAAAAGACTTCTGGGAGGAAATCTCAGGCTCATCCTGACTGCTATAAATGCTTCCCAGGACTTGAAGTTAATGCCTGGTTTGTTAGGGGTGAAGTCCAGCTGACTCTGAGTCCCAGCCAGACTGAATCCCACACTACTCCCCTTACTTGCTGCTTCACACTTGGAGTTCATCTACAGCGGTTTAGTGTAAATGATCTTGTCATTACTTCATTTTCAAAGCACTTGGGATACTGTCCAGAAAAGATGACCTCACTTAGAATAAATTCATGGATGTTACTAGTGTTTACAGAAGCATACCGAATTTGTGCTGATGGCTTTCTCTGGTAAAAAGTGGGTAAAATATCTAACTGTGCCCTAATGATCCTCATTTAGCAGAAAGCCTTGTCATTATTTTCAGTCATGGCAGACCATTAGTGCTCCCGACAGGATCTTGCCTTTCTCCGAAGTCCTGAACACAGCAGTCCAGAAAAAAGGGAATCCTCAAGAGATGTAGGTAGAGAATGAAAATAAATGGGCCCAAACTCCTCTTATTCTGAAATTTCTCCTTTCCATCCAAAAAAATATCAATAAAGTCCCTGTGATATTTCTACCAACTGCACTGGAAAGTCCTCTGAATGGGTCTATCCAAAGCTGTGTGGAGACTAAGAGGGGCTGTACATTGATTTCAGACCTAATGGAGCCATGTGGAAAAGTAGGAACTCCTGAGTCCTCTTGCCTAGATTCTGGTAGATTTCTAGATTTTGTTTAGGAATCCCGACAGGACTGGGAAATACTGTTTCCCTATTTACTCAGTACTCAAGAAAGCTGCAACAAAAGCAGACTACTGTACTAGGTATCTTTATAATTAATTTTTGATTATTCATAATTACAGTCAATAATGACAATCAATATGTGCAGTACATTTTTCAAAAGTACATTTTAGAAAAAATGCAAATAATCCTAATGGAATTTTTCAGATACACAGCACTTGAGAGGATCAATGCTCATGACCATGGATATTCAATATATGGCTTTAGTTCATCGTTATTGACTGTTCATGCTTTATAACATGCTTCATAGCATACTTCATATTTTCACATCCTTTCCAAATATTTTCTTTTGAACCCCATGTCAATAAAATCTATTTCTCTACCAATTTGAGAAATGGATGGGACAGGCTAAATTATGCTATCCAAGAAATGCTGGAACCAGTTCCACAGATAAAGCTGCCCCCTGAAATGATATTCCAAGTACAGGCTTTTTTGGTAGATAAATTTAGAGAGAAGTATAATTACGCATTATTCTTTGAGAAAAACAAAATATTGTATCTTAAACTTCTAGCCATCAATTTTGTTGCACGACACCTTCATAATACAGCTTTATTTCATGCTATTTCACCATTTGTCATACTTCTGAATCCTTTTTGAAATGTCATAAAATATGTCTACATATGTTATATCCTTCCTTGCTGGAATGCGATTGTGAACTAAATTGTCATGAGAAAAAGAAAAACTGCTATAAAAATCCGTCTGCTAATACGCTATTTCTTATAGTGTTGTTTCTATTTTTGTAATTTCAAAATACTAATTACTGTTTCTTCTGTTTGTCATGAAAATACAGTTCTTACATAATTGTGTGTCTAAGGTGTAAATTCTCTAGCACATGAACAAAATGTAATAGCAGAAATAACCACTAAACATAGAAAGAGTCAGGTTTTGTTTTTTTCTTTTTTAAAGTCAAGGTTTCCATGTAGAATCACTGAATATTAAAACATTTCTTTAATTAGTAAAAATGTACTGCAAAAATATGATTCCCATTTTCATATCACTAAATCATAGTGATACACTAAAATAATTAGAATTAGTTGCATTTTTGCTGCAAAAAAATACGGTGCAAAATCTGCTCTCAGTTCATTAGGGACAGCCTGAGACAATTCATCTGAGGATAATAAGCCAGGTTCACAGCCTGTGTAAGTTGTACAGTTCCTCTGATTTCAACTGCGTCACACCAGATTTAAATCAATTCAGTATTTGGCTCCATATGCATAGTCAACAGATTACACACATAGCACTGAGAGCAGACTTTGGCTGGAGGAATTAGGTTGCAAACACAGAAAGGAGAAGGGCAATTAATTTTTTTGGTGGTGGGCATGGGGGAAGGTCTTGGAAATAAGCATTAGCTGTGGATAAGAACTTTCTAGTTCTTCAAGTGAGGAGCTTGGTGCGATGTGAAAAACAGAAAAATCCCCACATCTCTTTGAAGTCAGAATGCTGAAGAGAAAGTCACTTGTTTTCAGGGTGAAAAGCCCTTGGTATGATCAGCTGGTGCAGAAAAGGAAAGAACTGTTCTGTGCCACTGCCTGCAGCATTTGGAGTTGTCATTTTGGGTCCTGAAAACCTTGGGTTCCACTGTTGTCAACAAATCTACTCAGTAGACGATAAGGTCCCTCAGAGTGGATGGATAGAAATGTGGGTAAAATCTGTGCATGGCTGAATCATCAGCAGCTACAGAAATGTGTAGTATGGCTCTACTCTCCTCCAGGTAAATAAATTTTACACCAATGCAAATGTAATGACACAAATGCAGTTACTCCTGATTTAAATGAGGAAATTTTTTTTCCCTCTGAACTGCAACTTTATAGTATACATGGCTTTCAATGATCTTTATTTTTTCCTTGGGTTTTTTCAGGTTTTTTTTGTTTGTTTGGTTGGTTGGTTTGTTTGTTTTTTTTATGTTTTGTTTTGTTTTAGGAGTGGCTGGACTAAGCAAAATAAATTTTTAAAAAGTCTAAAATTTAGGCCTTCTGGCTTCTTGGATTCTGCTTAGAAGAATAGGCCATGCCTAGAAAATGCGAATCAAGAAAGCCAGGTGAAGTGTTAGTGATATGGAAATATATCAGCCATCACATACAAACTACCTAATTAAAGTGTTTAATGCTAATCTAATGTAAAAGCCTTGTAAAGTACCATAAAGAAGCTGAACTGATTTTTTTCTTAGATTGCAAAACTGTTTAAGATGGTTTAAGATGGTTTAACTTACCATGACTAAAACCTGGAGAGGTATGAATTTTCATTGTTGTTTTCTAGTACATAGGGGTTTGGCTATATGCTCTCTTTAATTTACAGAGTGGGAATTCAACTTTTTCAATTTTATTTAATTGAAAATGTTTTGACAGCTTAACTTGCTATTACTAAAAGTTTAATCAATCAGACATTTAGGGAAAGTTGCTCATCTAGTATAAATCTTTCTGGTGAAAGTCATCAAAAAAGGCATACTGATTATTGCTAAGAAGAGGACTCATGATATAAAGCAAGATATACTAAACCCTGTATCCGGATGAGTTTAACCATCTAATCCTACCTATAATGGCATTTTCAGAACCCTTTTCTTTGAGTCTGACGTCATGAGGAACTGAACTGGTCTGTCAGCAAGTTCATATGCTGGTTTTAAAAAATCATGTTGAGCTAAACATGGCCACCAAAAAGAACGCCATGACAATATTGGTATTGCAATACAACAATACTGGTAATCATCTTCGTCAAGAAAGATGAAAGAGCCTGAAGTTATACAATTGAAATAACTAGTTTATTTTTCATTGAGTTTGGGTGGGATTTTTTTACTTAAAGAAAGGAAATTACTGTATGCAGTTAACAGTAGAAGGCTCTTCCAGCAAAATTTTGCTAAGACCTGCTCCAAATATCACTCTTATTTACATTGTGTATAGAATATAATATCTTTATCTTGTGAAACTGGGTGTTCTTCATAATCTCAGAATTTTAATTCATAATAGAATTTTATTCTATTTCTTGATTTAGAGTATGTAAATGGAAAAGGCAAATTATAATTTCTAACAGTATAACTAAACCCTTAAATCCTTATTATTAATAATTTATCACAGTTATTATTTTTAAAGTGGTAAACTTTTCAAATAATTTGTTGGAATACTGTCGAGTTTTGATGACCTGTGTCATTGTTTTCTGGCATTAACTTATAAAGGCTTTTTATTATGATAAGTGACACATTCTGTGAGGAAATGACTGCACTTAAAAAAATATCATTAAGCCCCCTTCTATGTAACTTGTTTTCTTATTTTTTCATTGGGTTACAATATATCAATATTAGTTTAGTTTCATGGTCACATGAGAAGGCATTATTCCTATGGGATGACTCCATGAGAAATGACCAGTAATGGTAGAATGGTCCTTCAATTTGCTCTGGCTTCTGCGTGCTCCCTCCCCGGGAAGAGGTGGTGGAGCTGACATAAACTGCAGCAAGGGATCTCCCAGGCAGTCAGACTGCTGTGTTATCACCCTTCCCGTCTCTTTGTTGGCTCCACACCATCCGTCTGCTTGACTTCTGTGATGGTTTTCCTTTGTTATTTTACCTTTCCCATTTTCTCTCTCCTATTCCCTCCTCAGTCATGATCATAATGGGTAGCAGAAAAATACCCCCTCAAAATCACCTTCCCAGTGGTGTAGCTGAAGACTATAGACAGTAACATGAATTTTGGGACAGTGAGCCTGTTTCTCAGCTTTAAATTCTGTCCACTTAACTGAAGCTCAATTCTTAGTCCCCTTTTGCTTTGTAAGCTTTGGGGGAACGTTCTTTCCTGTGCCCCATATTGATGTTGGGTTGGGTATAAACAATGGTAAACACTGTTTCTTGTTGATAGCAGCCTTTCCTTAGGCAAAACACCCTTTGATCTAATCGGGGTGCAGAACCTATCCTTGGCACTGCTGTGGCCTTTGCTGTCTGTAGCAGGCAGAGAATTGACTGATTTTTTTACAATGTGCAAGTTACTGATGCTGACCAATTCTGTAGGACATGATCTGACTATTCTGAGTTATTCCACCCAGTTTAAGTTCCACTTTTTCCCTGCTGGATTTGGAGATTTGACCCAATGACCAGAGTGCCTCTCTAATGACTGCAGGATCAGCCATGCTGCCTGTGGTAACATCTTTACAGCATATTCAAGAATTTAAGTTATCTGAAGTTTAAAATCATCTAGTTTATCATCCAGGAAAATTCAGAATGGGAAAGTAGAACCAAATGAATTTAGAATCTCTATAACAAATGACTGGTGGTTTTAAAATATATAGTTACAAAAGTCTTACAAGAAACCCTCTGATTAATACCTAACAATAATATTAGTTGCATGTACAAAGAGCTGCATTAAATCCTGTACAATATTTGCACTTTGGCAAGAGTAATTTGTTTCGTATCACATACATTTTGTTAAGTAGAGGAAACACTGTTTCCCTGGTGCTTTTGTTTTTCCCTCTGGATTGTAGCAGTGGAGCACTTGCATGTTGTATTTGATGCCTTGCATGATGAAGACATGCAATGGCAAGTTCCAGTCTGCATGCTGCTTAATGAATGTTTTCCTTTTCTCTCCTTCCCTGTTATGTGCTTACAGAAGACAACTATGTGGAAGGTGGGTGCTTTCTACCTTATTTTCCTAAGCTTTTGTTTTCCCCCTCTGTTGAGTGGGTTTTTTTTTCCTTCTCCTTAATGTTATAAAAGTACACGTATCACTCAGTACGGTAAGTTGTATTTTTTTCCCCCATATAGGCATAAGTTTATTAAATAGATGTGATTTATTTTTTCATACAGAACACAAGCAAGGCTCCTTGGCCTTTTGCTGTAATTCCAAAATATCCCCACTGAAACAACAGGATTTATACTCATGTGACTGATACCATATCCAAAATCATCCTGGAGATTTGCAGGACTGATTTCTTCTCGTGTTCTGTATGAAAAACACTTCAAGAAAATATTTGTCTCATCAATGTGGAGTCTAATTCCTCCCAATAAGATAGCAATGCATGTTAAATTCTCATATTTTAATTGCTTAGGAAAATGGAAAGCGCTTTTCTCTTTAATACCACAAACCTTGCTTACTCTAATATCCTTTACAGCACAAAGCTTTAGGAAAAAAGGTTGTCTGTCCAACTTTCCAGCATAATGTACTTGCCTTTGGGACATTGTGAAAGAAGCATGTGATTTTAATAATTATGTTGGTATGTAATTAAGTCCCTTTAAAGAAAGTATGGCATAGGGAGTGGAAACTAAGGCACAATGCCATCTATCCTGAATATTGGTAAGTAAGTCTATTAGCTGGTAAAACATGCAAATATATGATAGTTTTAAAATCTTTTTGCTTATAAGACAAAAACTGCAGGTGCTTTTTTACGTACAAATGTCTTTACAAGTCTCTCTGGGGTGAATCTTTGCATACTGGATGAACAATAATTTATTTGAAAAAATTAGTTTACCTATCTAAACTGAAAAATTGCTTTCATTTTATTTCATTCCAATATTTATAAGTTATTTTAAAAGCAAGGACTTTATAAACTAACGCATATGCAAAGTGACTGTCCTGGAATGACTCTGACTCAGGATGCTCATGTGAGCCACTCTGGGGCCCGAGTTCATTCAGGTTTCAACTCACCATGGGCCACTGCCTGCCTGTTCAGGGGTGATTTTCTCAAGAAGATTTGAAGTGCTAGTGCTTAATTTCTCTGTGCTGCTGTATTCAAGGGTGAAGACAGGTGCTCAGATTTAGCACATAGATGATGCTCTGCAAATTTACCGATGTATATGTTGTCCCAAGGTGAAAGAAAATTCAAACAATTCTAGTACTTTACTTGTGGGCACATGTCAATAAAATTTCGTTTCCATTGTGAGATAAAAATGTATTCAGCAACACTGGGATAAAAATTCTGTCTGGAAAACATAAAAGTCTAGAAATAACTACCTAATCTTGTATTTGATCTGTGCATAAAAGTCTTGCTGGTGTCAACATGAGTCTCAAAATTTGAATTAGGTGCAGTATAACTTGATAAGGAGGTTCAATTGCATTTCACATATTCATTTATGCACAGGAGTACAAGATAAAACCTGGATAACAGTTAATCCAGACTTTACCTGAATCTAGTTCTTAAAACTGCAACCTTAAATTTATTCCGACACAGGTCCGGATACTTAGGCATTTATTAAAGTTACAAAGCATGAATATTTAAAAAATTGAAACATAGAATTGTGTATCCAAAGCACAACTTGAAATCTGAGCTAAAATTTTTCATCTTTGATCTCTGTGATATCAGAGCATCTCTGTAAATTAGATGACATAAGCAAACAGAAATATGTAGTATTCAATTTTGTATATACTGCTGGTAAAAAAGGCTGCTGTTTTTTCATTTTACTGAAGTTGTACTACACTTTAATACCTTCACTTGAGGTTTATCATGTTTAATTTTTTTTTTGGCCTGTGCTCTGCATGGAACTCACACACCAAATTATGACAATATCCTATCTTCATATCCCCTTCCACAATCCCACCCTGTGCTCCTTAACTGTCTCCTCTCAGAACCAAGTTCAGGACAAAGTTTAAGTGGATCACACATGAGGGCTTCCTTCTAAACCCTGAATTCCTAATTCGTAAAGAAATTGAAGTAATGGTGCACAAATGAGTATTTTCAATGTATAGGATGTCTATACACGGCTACTTAAGGATAAAACTTCCCAGGTCTATTATAAGCAGACTTTCATTTTGCAAATCTATCAGTGATTGTTCTTATGGCAGATTTAGCTGTATAATTTTAAACCATTCTGTGGAATGAACAGGTACAGTACTAGTAATTTTTCACTCTTCAATAGCCTTCATCCATAGATTGCAAAAATATAAAGTAAGTATCATCATGTGCCTTTGGCAAGGAAGTATAGGTGACCTTACTGCTTGCAAATAAAGTAACACAGACAGTGGAACAAAATACAGTGTCTTGAGGAGTAGTGCTGAATTTTTTAATTGGTAGATGTTTGGTTTGAGCAGTTTATGTCTTTTACAATCACTTGACTGCCTTTTTTCGTCAAATAACACTGTAAGTGACTCTTAAAATTCAATTAGTTTTTATGATGTTTTTGAGAGGTACTTCTTCTGTTTGCATTTTTTTCCAAATTATGTAAGATACATCTATTTGGAACTGACCAATTTTACATATCATTTTAACAAAAACAGTAGCTATCAAGCAGTGATAGTCTGAAGCTAGACTTCTGTTTAGGTTTGTATAGCTATGAAGTTCATATGTAAATGTGATATCACCTTCTTTACATTTCCCTGGGAGACAGGAGAGTGATTTGTTTCATACTTTCTCTGAAAGATCTCACATAATGTAGTGGCTGAAAAGTCACTGTTTCATTGAAGAAAGAGATGTTGCAATGTCCAACTGGTTTCAATTTTCCTTTATCCAGTACAATTAGGGCCAAGTCAAAGGTTTGAGATTTCTTGCTATAGTTGCCAACACCAAAAGTTAAGACCCAAAAGACGAGTTAATCAATCACAAGAAGAGACTGATACTTCCGAAAGGCCACATGGCAGGGGATCCAAGCAAGGACGCCCAGGACTAAAAGAACGAATTAAAAATATCACCTGGTCTTTATATTCTGTCTATTCAGTGAGCCTCTCTTGCAGCAACACTTACAGAGAAAGAACAACCCTGAAAACATTTCTATTCTCTTTTACAAGCTGCAAACTGCCAGTACAACTGTGTGAAGCTTCCCAAGCAATGCTGATGCAGGCATCCCTTCAGGATCACAGTCAGCTTTCATTTACATTGCTGTGAGCCCCAGGTAATCCCACCAGCTGCAGAGCTCTGTATTTGGAAACAGAATTTATTGCACAAGAGATGAGGCACATCAGGCCCTTCAGTTTAACTACACATCTAAAACTGGTGACATTAAAAAGCAATAATTCAACAAAAACTGTTGTTAGTCTACTTGGAACATCACTTGAGATTTGGAACTGATAAGAAACGAATCATTTAGAGTGATTGAAGTCGGGAGTATCTTCTTTGAACTACCCCCAAGTAGCGTGAGTCATTTGTGCACCTAATTTTCTTTGTGAATTAGAAATTACAGAAACTCTCTCTCTAGGAAATCTGCTTTCCAATAAAGAGAAGGATATTTTATTGCTCACCTTCTTTGTGTGACTTAATTTCAATTAATTGCAATTCAGAAAATAATATATGGCTTTTGGAGAAGAGGAGCACATTTAATACATGAATGACCAATAATTTCTGAAATGGATCCTAAAACAGCTAAATTCAACAAGAATAAGCCTGTTTTTTAAATCAGACATAAAAAATGAAAAAACTTCATCTATCTAAGAAAAATATTCTCCCAACCTCACATTATATTCAGTGAGATTTAAGTATCATTTTATTATCATGAATTTAAAAGTTGCATATTTTTTCTTGAAGAGTAACAAAATTTGGCTCTGGATGAGCAATTATCATTATGGACATCTGCTTTGAAATGTCACTAGACCTGTTCTGGTGTGATGGGATTTCATCTCACAATATAAATATGAAGCAAAATCTATTTCTCACAAATTTATGAAGTAGTTGCAGAAGCTGACACTTAAATTTTCTTTATTGCTATGTATTTTATATTGCATATGTAGTGATTTGCCTTCTCTGAAACAAATTCATTCTACTGTCACATTTCACACAAATAAGGAGACATCCTTTGCATTATCATTTCAATGTGATGAAGAAATTTTATTTGACCTGAAATGCTCATTTTTATGAGGGGAAAAAGACCAGACCCAGCCCATTTTTCAGGTTTAAACTTCTCCAGGGTTTGAACATCATTTCACATGTAGAGGACAGGAAGTCCTCTCAGCAAAGTGTACAAAACAATAATAATCAAAATACGATACAGACAGACGGATTATAAAAGGAATTGGTTGGATTTGAAAGCACTGCATTATTTTCTGTCATTGCAAATACTGCACAGAAAAAAAAATACACAATAAATCAGCACCCAGTGTTTGAATTGCAGTTCTGTTACTTGTAGCCCAAAGCATTCCAACCGGTGGTTGAAAAATGCTCTTTGATTTCTCTCTGTGATACAGACATCTTATAGGAAACAGATGCCTGTCACAAAACATTTTTGTCAGTGTGACAACACCACCTTCCCGTGCTCCCCTGTTCATTGCTGACTGTGCTCTTGTTTCCCTTCAAGGTCTGGCGCACCTGATGATGGGCGACCAAGGTATGGGCTCTGTTCCTTTTCCACTCTGCTTTCATTGTTTCTTCTTGTTCTGTAGCTGCTTTGAATCCATCACTGCAACCGATGGGCAAATGCTTGAAAGCTGTCTTTGGCTGCAAAGAAACACATGGTTTTAGTCACATCTTTTTCTTATTTCATTTTTTGTTGGTTTTTATTTTTTTGTTTGTTTGCTCCGTAAGCTTTTGTCCTTCCTGCCTCCTCAACTCCCCCTCTTGCAATACAATAACTAAAAAGAGGTGAGAGAAATAAGAAAGTGATTAAGAAAATGTCATGTATTTATCAGAAAATACAATTATGGGTGATCCTATAAAAGATAAACAAAGTGCAAGACCACTCTTCAGATAGCTCCTGAAAGAAGATGCTCCTCTTGTAACATTGTACACATTGAAGAATCCATTTGCATTAATGCATGGCTGATTGGATATGTGCAGAAAGCACCTGCTCCTGGCTTCTGGAATGCTGAGAGTACAATTTTGCTACCTAACAAAACCAGTGATTTTTTCCCTCCTAACCTTTGTCCATGTTACATTTGTGGCAGATTTTTTTTAATCTAAGCATGGGTTATTTCTGTGTTTCTCTGCATGTACATGACTGGGAAGAAATAAACTAAATCCCTAATGACACTGATTGCATCTCCATTTGTCTTCAGACACTTACCTTATACTTTGTCCCTTTATGTTCAGATACTATTACATTTACATGTACTCATGACTCTTACTGTTGTTTCTCTCCTTTATTCTCTTTTTGTCTGGAAATGCTTTCTTCATGGAACCATTTCACCAAATCCATAGGTAAAAGTAAAGGTATTACATTATTTTCTTTATTTTTAATACCATCAGTATACTTTAATGTATGTGTAAATAATGCAAGTAAATGTAAAACTTTTGTACTGATAACATGAGGTAGGTATATTCTTACAGTAAATGTGTCATGGATATCAAGGTAAGGAGAATTATACTAAAGTACAGGCTGACCATTTTCTAAGTTGGTTTCCTGTTTTTGTGAGAGATGTAAAGCTTTGGCAGTGGTAAAAGAGGCTACAGCTATAGGAAGTGTTCAGGATGAAATAACAGCCACATTTTGAGGTATGCCTTTTTCTGTTCTCAAAGAACTGTAGTCTAAACCACCAGACACAGAAAAAAAAGTGTGCTGCTGTTCAGTAGAGACTCTCTGGAGATAATCTGTGCAGGCTCAGTCCACAGCTTGATGTATGTTCTACTTGGGACTAGCACTAAATTTAACGAGTCTTTGTCCTGAGAGTTTCCTATTAAATTAATCACCTGGAGCATATCTGAGATAAGAATTGGACAAAGGAATAAGGAAGGATAAAAGCCAAAGAGAAGTGTGGGGTTTCTTTCAGATTTTTTTTTTATTCTTTTTGTTTCTTTATGTAAAGAATGCCAGCTGTGTTTACTTCCCTTGTCCTGGAGGAAACAGTGCAATAGGGGCAAAATTTTTTTCTGTATAAATAAACATCAGGTTTTGCACCAACGACACTTGTTCACAGGCATTGTGTAAATATATTTTTATGATAAGAAGCTGGTCATTAGAAGCCATTTAATCTCTGTTACAAATGTTGAATAATACAGTTCTATTCATCTTTAGCATTTGTCAGGAGGTGCCTATTCTTTGTATAAATCAGAAATCCAGTCTGCATGGTCGTGCTTTCCTAATTAGTTAAATTAGAAACAAACTTCCAGGTTTGTTGGTGTCTTGGCTGATTTAGTGTTTCCATACCTAGAAAGTTCATGTGATGCAAAGACTGTAAATACAAATCTGTAGTGTCCCATTCCTCTTCATATCAGACCACCTGGAAAGACTCTGTACCTGTATAGGTGGGATACCATTTAAAGAGTTGTGTGTGTTCTGGAGCTCTAAGTCTTCTTACTTAAGAAAAGTTTTAAGCAGTATGAGAAACAAGCTGATTTCTTTGTTTTATCGGATCATTTTATTTTGTTTGCATATGACTGGTCCTTTTGTTTCTTAACAGTACCTAGTATGGATGATTTCCTTATTTATCATTATTATTGTCTTATTCCTAGTCAGTAGATATCCTGTCTGCAGTTACCATAAAATTACATTTTTTAATTAACTGAACCTTGACATTATAGATAATTTTTATTAATAAAGCAGAATTATTTTTCCAGATTGTTCTGTACACAGAATAAATTATGTAGTATGTACAATACCAAAGTGATTTTTTGTATTAAAGGATTAAGATTTAAATATTATGAATATTTATTATGAATAATAGCTGATATGGAGAGCAGATTTTTAGCAAAACAGAAATTTTTCAAGTATTTTGCAACATTTAGACTTTTATATTTTTATTTTTAAATGTTTAGCAACTATATGTTTTTTTAAATTACCTGTATATATTAGCTACATTTAATATTCAATAATGTGCCGTGTAACATAATTTAAACATCAGTCACCAGTCATTTAATCATTTGACTACATTTTTCCTTTCATATTTTGATTTTCATTAGATTTATCCCATTAATATAGAAATAATCATTACTCTGTTTTGAGAATCATGATACTTCTGCATATATAATGGTGTCCATTTGTTCAAATTAATGGAAAGAGTTTATATGTGTACCAAGTCCAGTTGCTTGTAACAGAAAATATCCCTCAATGTTGAGCCATATCCTCAACCAGCAAAAAACAACCTCATTTTGTTAAGTATCCTGAAACCTTACTAATATCAACTATTGAAACATGTGGCCTTGAAACAGTTGTGATAACACACATTTGTAACTCATGACAATATAAACAATTTAGGACTGTGATGGAAAGGAGGGTGATGGAAATGAATGAAGGGAAAAAAGAGAAAACACCTTTGTTATAAGTTCCATTCCTTGAGAGGTATGCAAAGGCAGTAATTGTAAAATTACTACATTCTCTAATAAGTGATTCTATAATAAATGAATCTTATTTTGGAAATATAAGCAATAAAATATTCCTCATAATCTTAACAAGGTAATTTGTCCTAAAGAATATAAATGGCTGAAGTATCACCATCTTCTTTAATTTTGTAGATAGTGGAAAAGGAGAAAAAAAAAATCAGAGTATCTTCAGAATTAGGCAGGGTATTATTAACAAGGTAAGGACCTGGTGTTTACAGAGGAAGGAAAGATGAGGCAGCGTCTCCAACTGGGCAAGCAATACTAAGTTCAGTACAACCTCACAGTGCCCCTGATGTTTGTCATTTAGTAGTAAGTCTAAATTGGGATACTCTGGATTATCTCCCCACAAACTACTCCCTGTAGCTGCTATGTCTAATTCCAGGAAGATCCGCAGTCTTTTAGTTATACTGGCATTTGTTTATTTTCTAACGAGCATCATATATTCAGAAATATTAAGGAATTCCTTTTTCATCCTCTGGAAATAACCTACCTGTATAGAACTTTAGCAGCAGGGCTGTTGCAGCCCTGATGGTGAAAATATATAGGCAAGGTAAGGTTTGTAAATGTTGTTGATGTTTTTATTAGACCTCTTGAAAATGCTACTCAGAGCAATTGCTTGAATTCAAACCAAACCTTAAATCTGCTGTTCATAACAGGCAGATTTGTTTGCCCCAAACTAATTTGTGCCCAAAAAGAATTTTTATACTGCAGTTCTCTTAAGCCTATACATATTTTTACCTATAGTTTATTTATATGTAATTATACTTTTGACTATATATATTACTCATTCTGTACCTACATACCATGTTCATACTCCTGTTCTATTATTTTAGAGATTATGTGCAGCTTTAAATTATACATGAGTCACTCAGGTTCATAAAAAGCTATTAAATGTTAGCTAGCTGAGCAGTAAGTGTTTCTACCAAAAGATTGATAGTACAACTGCAATTTATTGTATTAGATTGCAGCCTTTTGATGTGCTGGTATTTGCTATACTGTGTGTAAATGCTGAAGAAAGACTTCAGAATGGCAATTTATGTGTGTGTCAACATCCTTGACAAAGGAGGGCAAGTTTTTCAAGTTTTTTTATTTCACATGCTATCATACAATATCTGTAACACCAAAGTGACACCACAAATTTTTAAATTATCAATCACACAATTCATTTGGCAGCTGGAAAAATAGAGCACTGAAAAATAAAAGCAACTTAAATAAATCCTTAAACAATCATGAGCATAAAAGTGGTACGTTGTAGCTAAGTAATTATGTAGTGCTTGTGTCATGCGACACAAATCTCACCTCGTGCCAGTAATCTCCCCTAACATAAAACTGTGTAGAATTTGGTCATTAACCTTCCTGAAAACACAAGTTCATCTTACTGTAATGACTTTCATTTTTGCTCTGGTTTCGAAGAACTAAAATGGTTTGGGCTTCTTGCACTCTCTGATCTTTCACGGTCTGTTCTCTCCTCACCTGCTTTGATGTACGCTGCTTCAGAGTGGGCCTGAGAGAGACCCACAGCCCAGCCTTCCCTGACCCAAGCCCCCAACAATTCAGAAACCCAGTAGATACTTTGGTACAGTCCTGGACTCAAGCTCAGCTCCTTATTTTTGACTCAGTGCCCTGTTGACATGGATTCAGTTTCATGCCTTCTCAAGCTCAGTTGGCTTTTGCCGGGTGAAACACGGGTGGAGGGCATTCCTGACTCTCTGGACTTGTTCGCATAGTTATATATCCTAGGTGATAGCAGCTGGTTGGAAAGACTCCCTGCTTGAACAGAAGTGAGGTAATTTAGGGGTTTGACACACAATGGGGTTGCCAGGGTTGGGTAACTGAAATTGTTTCTAGGTGACGTTACAGGAAAAGAATGGATAACTTGAGCTTCCCCACTCAATCTTGTAGTTGCTTCTACTGATAAAAAGGAACAAATCAACAAGGTTTAAAAATTTAACCTCCATTTAACAAGTTCCAAACATTTTGAAAGTCTTGGAAAATTTACAAAATAATGAGCATAAGAATTTAAAAAATATTCTTTATAAAATTACCATTATTTTTAATGAGCATTCCATTTTTAAAATAAATTAATGAACTTTAAATATAATGTTCCTCAAATTACTCCAAAGAGCAGTAGCTGCACATCATATCTTCTGTGTGATGACTTCCTTTTTCTAAAGAATCTCATACGTATAGTTAAATAGAGGCTGACGATCACCAAAGCTATTATAAATAACTTTTTGTGTGTAACGCATCCCCCCGTGCCTATAAATATATATTCCAATAAATATTTGTACTATCCTTATATTTGTATTGTCAATATGTTCAGATTTTGGTTGAATGTCATAATGAACTATACACTAAATGTTTATTGTAATGCATTGAAGCAAGTAATTTCTTTGCACTTCAGTGGGTGATACCCTGGAACCCTAGAATACTGACATTTAAAGCTGCAGATTCAAATTTATGTTGAAATATGATCAATTAATGGTCCCCAAGGAGAAAAAAAATTGCAGCAGAATATGGCTGCTGAAGAAGCTTTCTATCTGAAGCACATGGCTCAGAAGAAACCAACCAATATCAGGAACAGAAATGCAATTCTTCCTTGAGACACACAAACTCAAAAATTCTGTCTGAGATGGCTAATTCCTCATCAGCAATATGAAAAGAAATTGTAAGGACCTGCCACAAATATCAAGAAAACTTTCTGACGAAAGGCGAACACACTTATTTTTAAAATAAAATCACCACATGGTAATGTTCAGTCCACATCAAGAGTTCTAGTGCCTTACCACCACGGAAATAAAAAATTTACCATGTTCTGAATCATTCTGATGTCACTCAAAATTATCATGTAACATGTGTGTGTTTTTCGTAGACTTCCTGTGGATTCAAAGAAAAGACAAAAAATGTGTAACTCATGTAACTCTGGAGGATTTAATGTAAAAAATGTTATGTTTGCAAATGTGTAAATTTCTGCTGAGTCCAGTAAGCCTTGAGGTGGAGATAGTACATATGTAAGATTGTGGTTTCCTCAGCACAAGGCTCCACTTTGAGCACAGGTTTATCCAGAAGATGGGTGTGCTGACAGAGAACCTTTCAAAATGATATTAAAGCTCTTTCAGGATGAAGGATGTGTATTTCAGGACAAAAAGTGTGAGGGGATTTATTGAGGATGGAAAACAGTTAAGCTGTCACTGTGAAGAGGTAAAAAAAAAACCAACCAAAAAAACCCCAAAATCAGCATGTAAGCAATAAAGAGATAGGAAAACTAGCATTTTTTCCTTAAAGCAAACTTTTGATGTATGTGTAAATGTACATAGAAAATGAGAATTTAAAGCTTCAGTGGCCTGTATCTTTTTTGCACAGTGAAATTCCATGAGAGTTTTATACGTAGACATTTCCAATGAAACAGATATTTGAAAGAGGTGTATTCCTTGGTTATTGGAATGTCCTTGAACCTCCTTGTGAGCCAAATACATCAGCAGAGTGACACTAAAGATTTCAATTTCGGCCTAAGATTGCACTGTATCTTCCTAAGGTAAAATTCAGTCTGAGCAATTAAAAAATGAGCCCAACAGAATCTAATTTCTATTATTTCAGTAAAAATCAAACGTAATTGGAAATTATGGTACATCCCGCTCATAACAGAAGTCTCAGCTGATTTTAACATTAATCCAATCAATCATGCTCAGTGGAGTTTCACCAGCTAAGTGGAAAGAAATTAGAGCCCCAAGAAAGAATATTTTCAAACGTCTCTAAGATTTGTCTACATGCAGGATTACAAAATTCTGGACTAAACTCTTTATCACAGTTTCTAAAGAAACTAAATCTAATGAAAGAGAAGAACGCTTAAAAAGACCGCTCTAAAATTGTACCGGTATAACTGAAAATGGAGACTATGCTCTTTAAATGCGCATTATAATGATATTTTTCTACCAAGAAGAACTCCCTTCAAGGAATTGAAAAATATTTAAATAGTCAGGTCAGAATCAATTGTTCTTGTAGAAATAAGAATGCTGCATACAAATTTTTTAACCTACTCTCTACAGGAATTTTCTTTGGTGGTAATAACATGCTAAGGTACTTAGAAACGACAGAAATTTGAGTTATCAAGTAATCTCTAAACTCTTTTAATTAAGCAATATAATATGCACTGATACTACTAATAAACCTCTTTCCTGATTTTCAAAGATTTCTATAACCCTGATGTTCTTAATTGCTCAAAGGTAGCTTTCTGTATTTACTTCAGGGTCCACCTAGAGCAATTAAGCAGAACAGTAAAATCATGCAATGAACTGGGAAGTTCAGGAGCATAAAGGAGGACTCTCATAGGAAATAAGTGTGGAGCATGGGTTGTGGACTTTGCTATGAAATTCTGCCCTCATCTTTCTTTTAACAATTTTCATAGATACCAACCTGTTGCCCAGATATGGGTTTTTTCAGACTTTGGAGGAACCAAAAGTGACTGAAGCTTTTTATTGAATGAATTTATTCTAGTGAAAGGAGTCCTTTCTTCATCATTAAATCTATATTCAGGGCAAGAGTTTTTTCTGTTGGCACCCACTTAGAACAATATGATCAGCATTGCATTTCATTTAAAGTCAATTTTTGTAATTTGCTGCTATGATTTAGAGGTTCTGGTACTTTTTTTTTCCCCACTCAAAGTAGACATTTGTTCTTTAAAGAAAGGAAGCATCTGGACTGACTCACTGGCAACTAATACAGCTGTACAGAAGCAACCTTGGATAACAAGAGGCTACTATAGAACACCTGTTACTGCTGGCATCATAGCATTGACTTCAGTAACTTCTCTGTATTGGGGGTGGGAGGAAATAAAAGCAGCTGGGTCTAATTCCTTTCATCTGCCTTTGCATATTCTTCAGAGGGGAGTCTGCCTGGGAAGCAAAATTCAGCATTAAGTGAGTATAAATCTGGAAAATTTTCACTGGGGTTACCCTTAGCTAACAGGTCTGTGCTGAATTCCATATCCTGAGCCATGGTTATTCCATTTTCAGGAGTATCCATCCAAAGGAAAGGAAGTTAAATGTCTTTCTGTGACCATTAATACTCTGCTTCTGAAGCAACTTTTAGCTGACAAAAACCTGAGAGGTTCCTGATGATAGCTGCATTGGTACTTACATGACCCCACTACCAACCAACAGTAACATCTCTCTCTAGAACTAGAAGTCAGGAAGAATTTACTTGATTTCCTACTTTATTGAACCTGAGTTGTATCAAAAGGTGCCAGATGAGTGCTTTTGATCTCAGAAAAAGGGCATTGAAGGCCTTTTGCTGGTAATACAAGCTGATCTTTTGATTTTCTCATTAAATGGCTCTGCTTAACCACTTGGTCTTACATGGTACTTACAAGTCTATAAGAAATATAGTCCACAAGTTTATAACAAATATTTTTACAAACCACACCAAAGTAATTTTCATGCAAATCACCATTGAAAAGTATGTTTGCAAGTTGTGATTTTACTATTGAAGCTCTGCAAAACAAAGCATAAATTAGTTTTAAAGCCAAATGCCTGTTTGCCAATGCTATTTTCACTATCAATGGACGTTTATTTAAATGGATATTTGATATTATTTGTATTAACTGCAACTACTGACTAGTTGTTATGTAATTTTCAATTTTAGAAGAGTTTTTTGGCTTTGGTTATACTGAACTGTAACACTACTGTATGTTTACATCATCACAAAAGTGATGTAGATTTCAAAGAGTTCTGTTTTAACGTAATCTTCCTTTACCTGAACACCCCTACATCACTGGGGTACAAGTAGTGAACTGGTGCTTTCATTTCATCCAAATGCTTCTGAAAACCATGAACTTTGTGGTTATCCCTCTAAGTTCTTAAGTTCTTATATCATTATGCACTTTCAAACAAAAAATGCAGCTGTGACTGTCAGGCATGCACTGATATTTTTTAATGTCCTTAACAGACATTTTTGTCTCTGTATTTCTCTGCAGTGAATTATTCAAATAAGAATACTGTCCATGACTGTGACTGTGTTGTAATACTGGAAGAAATTTGTATTTCAGAAAAGAATAATGTAAAAGTATCTAAGTGCAAGATTGGACCAGCAAGGCTAGACTTGGAAATTGGTAATTCTGTACGATTCTCATGCAATATATTTATCTGTCTAGAACTTTTTATACATCCTATATGAGACAGGAAAATATCTATGGCAAATCTATATTCTGAGCATTAAACAAAGCTACTCGAGTCCCACTGTTAGTCTACTCCTACATAATTCCTCGGTGCAAAGCGGCTGTTCAGGCTGCTGTGAAAAGGATAAATTTCTGTATTTCTTTTGAAAATATTGGGAAGCACTGAATACATGGAGTAAAATGCAGTGAGTCATTCACAACTCTAAAGGACAAATTCCTCAACAATTTATATTAACAATACACATTTACCATACATACATGGAGCCATATTCAGGATGTTAGTCACATTAGCAAGTAAATAGAACCTGCTGTACTTCATCACATTACCTCTCAGAAATGGCTCTATCTCAGATTTTATAATGCTTTATATAATGACAAATATGTAATAAAAATTACTCATGTGTCATTATGTGTCATTTATTCTATCTTCCGGGAAAACACATGCATTTGATATTTATCCAGTGTTCTAAAATAGCTGATAGAGTTACACTTTGCTGACAAGACTATTCATTTTGGTTGTCCCGGAAATGAATAGGCTTGTTAAAGAAACAGGTTTTTGAGAGTTCTACATTTATCTAGCTGTTATAAAAGCAAAATTAAAGTTTAATTAATATTTTCCTTTTCAAAAGACCTAAAAGATCTGTGTATTAGCCCTATAGCTTTTAATAAGTACATATAACTCTCAGAAATGTACATATATATAGGTCATACTAATTATCCACCTTGGGAGGCAAGAATGTGCCTACACTCCTCTACCTAGCTGGCATACTCTTGAGACTCAAGTCAGAAGAGCAGGCTTCAGAAAGTCTAAAAATACATTTATTAGGTTCTTAGCCATTAAACTGCTTAAACAGGAGGTCTCTCATGTACTAGCTGAGAGTCTGTAATTTGTATTATGAAGGAAATGAGACTAGATAATCAAAAACAGCCTTTCTGGCCTTGAAGCCTATGAGTCACACAGAACAGAAAAATTACTGTGGTAACATGTAAGAAAATTGTCAGACATTAAAAGAGCCACACCGGTTTTGCTTTATTAGTGATGCTTTTATCGTGTTTCTTGTGTAGATGGAATTACATGTCAATGAGCTCCCCCAAGTCAAGCCCTTATGGCCTAACTGGAAAAACCATTCACAGCATTCCCTTAAGCCAGGATGTAACATGAAAACTTTAAACACCTGAATGGGAAAACCTCAAACATATATGGAAGTGTGAATCAAAGGGAGGTTAATCCCCCTTAAACTTCAATGTTTTGCTGTGGTTATTTATTTTTAATACTTTGAATTGAATGCAGCAGTTATGTTAGTATTCAGGAGTGTTATACTATTCAGTCTTTTTATTTTATACAGGTTCTCATAAAATATTTGCAACAGGTTTTGGAGGTGTTCAAGTTATACTATAAGAAATGAATTTACCTTGTCATACAATGACTGCTACACCAGATAGATCCTGGGTGAAACATTGTTGTGGATTATTTGTGCAGCAAAGCTGGAGCTGTTCATATCTGCCCTTTTATACAGGGAAAAAATGCTTATACAAAGCTGGCAAATTAAATGAGGAATAGAAACTGTGATCTAATCTAGGAAATGGTATAAACTAGAGGGTGACACAGTCCCATAAGAGTGCTCTGAATTAGAGAGAAGAAAGATTCAAACTTATAAGACACAGAGTCTTTTAATTTAAAGACTGAAATCAGTGTCCTAATATTTAGTTTCTCTTTGAACCTCACCATTCAAATTTATATTCACTGAGAGTCAAATAGTCTTCTTTATTTGCAATATGCTCACACAAAAGGAGAGGATGGAATCATAGGCTACTTTACTGAAGGACTTATTATTCTACATCAGAATTATTTTTATTCATGAAGACTTCAAACACTTTCCTAATGTTCAGTTTCACTGTAGCCAGGAAAAGATTCTGTTATTTGCTAAAATTCAGGAAGACAAATGAGACTATGTCGTTTCTTCTAGAACATATAAAAAATTAAGGAGTTATTTAATTCAACGGAGTTAGAATATTTCTAGTTTAAAAAAATTCCGAACCTTTCCCTGGTAATACATGTTTACTATCAGGGAGAAGGAAGAAAGCCAATTTTTGAGGTATATCTTCTATGCCTCATTAGTGGTGTTCAGTTTACACACCTTGCAGACTTAACAGCTTCTGATTTATTAGCATTTTATTGTTTGACAATTTATTAATACAGTGGGTCAAATATTTGTAAAAGCAGCTGAATATGGGTCACTGGGAAAAATGAAAAATAGTATTCACTTGGATGGAGAAAAATGTCTCTCCAACAATTTTTCACTTATTCTTTTATGCACTAATTATTAATAGATATTATGGAAGCGTCTCTGTGTGTAGCTAAGAGGAGACCTCTCTTTTGGAACATCTGTCCTTGTTATCTAATCTACCTCTGTGTCCATGATGAGGCTGGTACTTATAGAGCCATCAGTGAACTTACTCTGTGATGAAAAGCTATAGGGAAGTGGGATAAGGAATTCTGGTTCAGATTGAGTAGTGGGATTCAGATAAGGAAAAGCTGAGTGCTATTTTTCCATGTATTTGGGTTGTATTCAAGCCATAGTGGTGTGTTACAGAGGAACAGGCTTCAAATACATGGCAAATCCATGCCCTGGGTTCCTCCTGTGCTGCTGCTCAGTGAGTGTGGGCACTTCAGAAATTCTCTGAGCAACTTCCTTCTTGGTCTCAGTGTCATCCTTCAGAACTGGCAGCATCTGGTATTCTCAGAGAATTAACTTCTGAGGAGTGTTTGAGAACAGGGCATATTAAAATGTCACTACAAAGATGCTATCATATGTTTGAAGGCTGATACAGAGGAATTGACAGCAAAAAGCAAACAAAACATTACAAAGCCATTCAGAAAACAACCCTAGACCCTCCAGCAGTTATAATTAGGTCATTTTGTATAATTTATGTTGGATTATAATATTCAGATTCACAAAAATGAATACATGGGAGAAAAGCACCACACAATCTCTTTTTCCTTTACATTTACCATGTATTTTATATTTTTTCTTAGCTTGTGTTGTGTCTGTTTACAAGAGACACCGTTTAGCAGAACTGATGAAGCCCTGATGCATTCGTGGTTGCACAATGTCTTTCATTATGCTGAAGGACTGAGGAAAACCTAATTGGCAGTTAAAGCATGAACTTTCTGTTCCTCAAAATATGGTTCTCAATTCCTAATTTGCCCGTGGTGCATCTGCTGACAATTTCAGCAGATGTTTGAGTATCAGTAAAGTGTGGTCATGACTGTTGATGTGGTCAGGCATGTTATTTGAAAAAAACATCCTTCCAGTACTCCAGAATGTCTGATTCAAAATCCAGATTAATTTCCTTTTAGTACTCTACATGGAACACCTCTGACTGCTTCAGTGTTTGAGCTTATTGCAGTGGGTTTGTCTGTAAATGGGCACTAGGAATGAAACCAAGCAGACATTAATGCCAACCTGGGATGGTTTGGGAAGAGAAATTTATCAGCAGTAACACAGAGCAAGAGAGAAAGTAAGAGGAGAAACTTCAAATGTTGTTGAGAGGTGTGTATTTCTTTTTAAAAGCTGTGCAAGTTGCCTTTGAGCTGTTTTCCTTCTGCTTTGTTTTGGTTTTGGGGTTGTTTTTTTGGGTTTTGCTGTTGTTTGTTGTTTTGTTGTTGTTTTTTTTTTAACTGAGTAATAAACAGGGTTTCTGTGGTCTAAGAACAAAGACATTACATGTGTGGAGACCAATGAAATACTAATTGGATTACAGGTGCGCTTAATTATCGTGCACTGAAGGTGTTCAGTTTTCCTATGATCAAGGCAGTAGTGTGAATATGGACTGCAAGAAAGGGTTTCTTGTTCTTATGCTGAGCGGAAAGCTCAGAGAACAAAAAAAGGGTAAGTAAAGCTGACAGGAGCTTTACTAAAGCTTTATGCATCTCTTGTCTCTCCTTTATTCCTGAAGGATGGTGGTTTTCCTTATAGCGTGAACATTTAGCATTCTTTTGTGAAGCACTTTGCTAATTAAATACCTGTAGCACCTCTGAGATGTTTGCAGCATGGGAGGACAACGACTTCTGGCACAAGGTAGAGCAGCGTGTTCTGGGTTATTGTATTCAAAACTTTTCCCTGAAAAACTAAGGCGTTAAGTAGAAAACTGCGTGGGGAAACTTCAGTGTCCTGACATTTAAACCTGCTTCTAGAAAGATTTGAAAACTACCTGTGTTTGCAAAGTGTCAAAGGCAGGAAGGTTCTGAAGAGCCATAGAAGTACAAGCATAAAAGATTTTATTGTTCTATTCTTTTCTCCTACTGACTGTGTCTCCCTGTTGCTAGGAGAAAATAAGGTAACTGCTCCCAAATTTTTAAGATACCATAGCTATTTCCTGCCAAGTGTTTTCTCTTAGGATCAACTGTTCCAATACTCAGTAGGACAAAAAAAAAGTCTTTAATAAAGCCAAACACTCATCCAATTTTTTTTTCTTATATTCCAAGGGTCAGGAAAGGGGGAGAAGAATGGGAAGGTGAAAGAGCTATTGCTGTGAGAATGGATCACAATTTAGAAGTGGAAAACCCAGACCTGGGAATCCTTGGTCCTGGCTTGGCTTGTGAGTGTAGAGAAAACTGCCTGAAAGACCTGGAAGATGTGCCTTGTTCAAGCTCTCTGGTTGCTCATTTAGTCTTTAAAAAGAAGAACCCTGCTTATGCATTTCTGTCACTTTTGATGTGTGATCAGAATTCAACAATGCTACATTTCTGTCAAAGGCTCTTCAACTCCAACGCTTCCATATCTTCAATTTTCATAATTGATTTGATAACAAAATTACTTAGTATTATGTTCATGACAATATTTTTTGAGAGAGAAAGGCTTCCTTCAACCATTCTCCTCCCCTCGATTTTAATTCCTTTCTCTGAAAGAAATATTAAATATTTAGGCTATAGACTTGATTTGATCATTACCTGTACATCAGCAAATAATCTTTGCAAATACAGTGAATTAAAAAGAGCTGTATGTACTTTAGCATGGATGATTTAAGACAGCTGAGGAGAAGGCTATTATGAGGTAGATCTATATCAAGAGGAAGGTTAATGAAGACAAAACCCCAAGACCTCTAGGTCTTAAGCAGAGGTCTGTAGTATTTGCCTAACCAGATTAGGTCCGGGGCAAAACTAAGTAGCAGAGTGATCTCACATAATCAAGGAGGTGAAAGTGGTGGCAAAAGAAGGAAGAAATGAGCTAAGGAAGGGATAAGAGAACAGGAAGAATTTTGCCTCTGAAATCAGCAAGTGGAAACAGTCAAGCCCGGTTTTATTTTATACCTTTATTACCAATGACATGTAAATAGATCTTCTGCCCATTTCCACTAAAATTTCTATTATGTTTTGTGTATCTAAGCCTTAAATAAAGATAAATAGATCAAATAACCTCTGATTCTCCAGAACATGAGCATTTAATTATAGCTTTTTAAAAGTAGGAAAAATACTGATCTCTTACATGTGTTATTGGTATTCTAGATGCCTACTCCATAACCACATTATTATTATAGTTTAAAAGATCTTGAAGCAAAAGTGCTTCAAGTCTAATGTGAAATATAAGTGTATAAGAAAATAGAGTGAAGAGAATCAAACAGGTAGAATATATTATTATTTAGTAATGTGCTTGAATATGGTCCCCAAACATTTGTGTTTGCCCTAAAGAAATGTGTTGAACTTTTTATATCTAAACATGGAAAAAGGAAAGAAGCCCCAAAGCCCTCACTATTTCTTAAGTAAAAAAAATTTATGAGGAGATAATATATATTACATACATTACACTACATACATAACAGACATTACGTACTCAGTCATTACTTACATGCATTAAAATGTCAAATAATCCAAAACAAAAGTAGTAGTTTTTCAGAACTACTGAGTTTTGTTTATAAATCCAGGAGAAATATCTATATAAAGTGACTCTAGAGCATGCTGAATGCATTTAAAATTTATCAGCAGAGTCCCTTTAGTTATCAAGCTCGAGAACATTTATCCTATTCATTATTGACATCTCCCAGAATTCTTTCCATGGTTTTGTGCAAATAGCTTGTCAGCTTTTGGCAAATAGAGGTGATTTTCAGTAACATTTTTCAGATACTTCAAATTGAATTATACAACCAGAGACAGTCAATCTTTCTTACCATTAATTTTGCAGGAAAAAAAAAATCCTTTCATATTGAAGGCCAACTTTACAAAGGGGACCTGAGCCTTGAAATGCTAACAGAGATCTAACCAAGGGGCTGGAGAAATCCTGCCCACCAGAATGCACAACCCTTGCCTTAACACACAGGCTTGTTCTGCAGTAGAAGGGGGAAATATGAAGTGCCTTTGGGTACTGTGGGAATTTTCGTACTGTGAAAGTGGAAACTGTGAGGTTGCTGACTAAAGGTTGTGAGATCTAAACAGTGCTTAAGGAAATCTACATCGGGAATTTGCATACATCTCAGTTTTGGCGTTCCAACTTGTCAATGCTAAAAGGGCACACCCATGCCTGCAGCTATGTGGTATTTTTTGGCAACTTGTAGCTTTTGTTTGTTACTTTGAATTCTATTATCTCAAACCATTTTATTTTAAAGTAGCTCAAAAAATATGCTTTTCCAATTGTAACGACGGCTATACACTCTTGACCTGATTTGAATAACTCATTAAAATGTGAGATAAGTTACCATTTGATTAGTCTGCAAATATTGGGCAAGGCCTTTATTAGGCCTTTGCCCTCTCTTTTCATGCCTATTGAGGGTCTGGGAAGAAGGTCTAAACAGATGAAGATTACAGCATTATGTGGAATCTTTGCATCATACCTAATCCCAAAGCTGGGAATAGGGCTGAACTGTAGCTTGAAGCCTTCCTTAAGCATGGAGAGCAGAGACCTTCCATGATACAGGTTGATCCAGCACAGACAGCAGTTTCACCAGGATGGTACAGTCTCACATGCACAAATCTTTTATTGCTACTGACTGAGACACATTCAGAAAAGATTTAAGGTTTTGGTCAGCCTAGACTATGTGGAATGTAAAATTATTTCCTTTCCAGAACTCAGAGGTTCAGGACTCATCTGCTGTTACAAAAGTCAATGGAAGTGTGAAAGTTGACATGTGCTGAATGAGGTTCTATCCAATGCATTGAGCTTGGCATATCATCTTGTAATGAAGTCTGAGGTTCTCTTTTAGCTGTCAAATGCAGCCCTCTGCAAATGTTAGGTGAGTTTCTAGATTTACAGATCAACTTTCAATGATTTAATGACTTCCTTAAAGAAAACAAGTATTAGTTTACAAGGTAGAATTGAGGGAAAATGCCTTACAAATCCATTGAGAATTTGCATAGGAATTATATTATCAAATGTCAGCTGATAACTGCTTTTTTGTATAATTATAGCACTTGTGAAATTACGTCATTGTCTTGTTTTCAGTTGTCGTAGAGCAAGAATACACATATATCTATGTGATGGTGGTCAACAGCTGAACGATGATCTTTGAGGTCTTTTCCAACCTGAACAATTCAATAGTTTTACAATGGGTTTTATGTATCAAGATAAGGACAGAGATCCAAAAACAATATTTTTCTTCACAATTTTACTTCTTTGGAGTCTTCTGTAGAAGTTCTACTGTTCTGTGTTTTCTTTGGAGGGAAGGACAAAACACTTGATGCCCTGTATCGAAGTCTTACTGTCCAGCTGCAGGAAATGCTCCCACTCTGATAAGTCAGGTTTCAACCTGCAAGCATGGCACAGGATGAAATTTCATAGGGTTATTAAATTTAATGCTTTATTAAATCTGGAGCCAGATTTTTCTGTAGCTACTGCCAGTTGCCAAGCAGGACGAGCCTAAGGTCCAAGAGGGTGGGGCTGGAAGTGCAGGAGAAGATATGTCCACTGTGGTCAAGCGATGAAAGAAACTGTCAGGGATGGACTGCTAATTTCAAAAGGAACGTTTTTGCTAAGAAGGAGTCCTCAATAGGCAGAAGATGCTGGAGAGCACTAGAGGTGAATTGCTCTGTAGCAAATTCCAAGCTGGCAGATCAGTTTTGTGGCACAGATACGTGAGTAGTGGTTTCTTCACAGTGAGAAAAATTTTCATAGTCCGTCTCTTGGTATTAGCAACTAATTGCTCTAAACATGTAAGAGAGTAGACAGTGGTTTTATTTACTGTAAAGGAATTGGATGTAACTCTAGAAAGCCAATATTCTGCCATGAAACAAGCTACTAATTTGCTTATGTGGTAAATTGAGAGTCCTGCTCTTACAAATGAATTACTCGTAGGAAAATGGAAAAAGGCCCCACCTGCTCACCTTCATGCAGCCCACAGATATTATTTGTAGGATGATGTGGTAGAAATTAGTTTTGTGTTCAGAATTATAGTAATGAAAAAGGTCATCAATATAGCTAATATTGATTCAATATTGCTGGTTTTTGTTTGGTTTTTTTTCCTGCAGTACTGCTTTGACATGATCCATCTCTCTTGTACGTTCTTTGTTCTCTACTTCTAAGGAATGAAAATGCCCGTCCTTCAATCTGTGTCTTGAAGTAGTCAATAGCTGCTGAAGGAATGTTTTTAACTATGGAAGTCTTCAAGACTTTCATCTATGGCAGATTATGTCATTAAAATACACTTTAATTTGTGGTATAATTTCTAAAAGTGTAGCGGGCTAAAATGTTTATAATAAATGGATATATTATTATCAGTGTGAAAAAGCAGTGGATTGAATAGTATAAAAATCAGTCACTAATTTTGTGTTTATATAAATTCCTTTTTGAAGCTTTTAATTGAATTAATCAATTTAAAATCAGATTACTCAGACACATCAAAACTTTAAATTTATTGACATTTTTTTCTCTCTGAGCTGTATTGAGTAAACTTAACTCTATTTTTAATCAACAATTCGCCTGTGAACTTGTTTATTAGTTAAGCTCTGGAAGGGCAATATCCCATCCTTACTGAAGTCTATGGCAAAATGCTTGACTAAAATAAGGTTTGCAGTTCAGCCTTTCTGTTTTTGATGATTTAAAGTCATACATCTTACAGAAATTTTAAAGAATTATTCTAAACTTTTTCTATTTTTTTTTCATATAGGAAATATATAGGAAGGAAATTGCCATTTACCACTCATCTATTTGCACAAGCATGCAGAAACTACCCCAGTCACAAAAATAGACTAGGTCGTAAATTTATGGAAGAGAATAAATTAGATGATATTGTGAAGATATCAAGTTCAGGAGGTATTATAAATAATTTCTTAATCAAAGCTGGTAAGGAGTTAGTGTTAATTATTGTATTAAAATTAGAACACAGATGAGACTACAACACTGTATTATTTAAGAAGCAGTTTTAATATGAGCAATACTAAGGAAAAATTGGTTTCAGAGCTGGGAATATGCTGTAGTTAAGATAAAATTGCTCAGACTCATCTGACCATTGATTCTGGTTTTCATCATGTTCTCTTACTGAGAAAAGTTGTAGTCATTCAAACATGACTCTGTTGTGTGATGCAAGGAAAAGCATAGATGTGCTAAGTACTTTTTAAATATTATTCTGGTTTTGGTTGCTGTAAACTATAAACCTCTAACTATTACACTTCATATGTATAATCTTTGTTTTTAAAGAGACGTTATTTTTATAAGAAGAAATATGTGGTTTTGGTGTCTGAATAGTTTGATCTTAAGGCATAGGAATAACAAAATATGCTTTGGGGCTTGCAATCTAAAGCCAAGTTGCTATATATGACTTTTATCTGCCCGCCATTCAATTTTGCTCTGGGGGAGAACCAGCAATTATTTGATTAATTTACAACTGCTTCAATATGAAAACTTAGTCATGGCATTATGATGGCAGGTCAGCAGCAATACCCCTTTCAAGGTGCTGTCTTTGAAAGGCTGGAAGGCTCTGGATGTCACTTAGTCATTTTTTTAATGTTATTTTTCTCTACATTCTGTTGAAGATTTTTTTTTCGTTGCTCATAATCACATTGAGGAATGAGGTCTTAACCACACATTTATAAAACTCTATGTTCATGTGAGCAATTGGAGAGCAAGAAATGGGCAAAAGAGCCAATGGGTATATTTTATGAAAACTTATACTGTTGCATAAATTCAACTAGTAGCAATTCAGCTGCTGTTGAATTTTGGGCCACCTCAGAGGTACTCATGAAAAATGATGTAACTTCAAATGTCCCATTAATCCATCAAAGGATTAATGGGAAACAATGCTTCCCGAGGAAGGTTCTTCACTGTGGCAGAGTCACACGAAGTGGTGCCAGGGAGCCTATTTGCCAACTGTGTGCAATGCAGGGCTTTCTTTCCTGCTGGGGTAAGTCCCACACAGCTGGGTAACCTGTGTTTATAGTCTCTTTTCTGTCATCAGGCTCCTGTGAAAAGGGGTAGGAAAGCTGAAAAAGTGCTGTCTTGTCCTTATGACACATGGCATAGCATTTGTATCATTTTTTTCCTCCCTTATGAGTTCACTTGGAATCCAAAAAGCGTTTACATGAAAAGATGGTTCTGCAGATAATCCTCACTTTAGTTTCTGTCTTGATAAAGACGGCTATTCTATACTTATTTGAAAAGCACATTTATGCCTTCTCTGGTTGAATTATTCTCAAAATCTTGGTTATTTATGAAGAATATGAGTTGTAGTGTTGACATACTAAGAAATTTGCTTAAGAGACGTGATTGTTAGTCACACTAACCTACAAACAAAACCTTTGAAACCAAGCTGTGTCTGGGCATATATTTCTGTTACTGACTCCATGCCTGAGATCATGGGCTTATACCCTAATAAGAGAAAAAAAAAAAAATTTATGGTGCAATTTCATGAGAAGAAGGCTACTTGTAAATTTTCTTTACATTTACTAAGCCAATATCACGCATGTTCTGACATCCTAAGGTCATTTAAAATATCTTTGTCTAGATTTATACATGCTGTATTAAAAAAAATAAAAAAGGCAAACATTAGGAAAAATAAGACCTCATCATACTATTTGAAAGTTTATGATTCACTACAGTTTGCATATTTTAGTTTAATTCCTTTCTAAATTTTCTTTTGTATGATTTTTCACAGTAAGAATGACATTTGGAGAAAAAGAAAAAAAGATAGATACCATCCTCTGTGCAATAAATCTATTTTAAGCCTTTTTCTTTCTTTCTTCTCCCTGTGTGGTTCACAGAGATGAAAAAAATTTATTGATCTTAGCAAGAAATCAATAGGCAGAGACATTCACAATTAGACATTCTGCAGAAAATAACTTGAATCAAATTAACCTGGAGCACCTGCTGCAGTTTTGCCAGGTAATCTTGCTCTCAAGCAGGTTTTAAGTCTAATAAATTATATTTATGTGGTAAAAAGTGGTGCCTTGTGAATTGTCAAAGATATACTCACTAAGTTGCACTGTAATCCCCTTTGTAATCACCCTTTAGTATATCTTTTATGCTTTGAGATTACAGGGTTTTATTTCAAAAAAAATGGTGGTCATACTGTTTTTATTACTTTTATTTCTAAAGGTCATGTTTCAGTTGTCAAAAATAAGCACAGATCTTGGTATTAATATTTTAAAACACAATGTCGGCAAGCCCATATTGTTACTCTCCCCATGGTAATTTAAGGTTGGGGAGCTTTACTGATTAAACCCTTCATTTTAATTTTCAACATTTGCATTTGAAAGGTAGCTCCTTTGACTGGTAATAAATGAGGTATTGGTTGTATTTAATAACTCCTATGCATTGTGGTGTCACAGCAGACCCACAAGATCCTACATGCTGTCACATTTAGGATGATAGATTTTATAAAACTGTGTTGCATAGAGATGAACCCTTTTGTGCTACCTTGCAAGGTTGCCATGGTGACAGAGCACTGCTTCATGGGAATTTCACTTTTCTGGTAGTGTTAGATACTGAAGCCAAAGCTGCTTCTTTAGATTGTTCTTAAATCTCACTTTTAGTATGGTATCGTTTTGTAGAGGCTTATAATTCATCTTTTGTATCTTTATTTTCTCAGAAATACCTCATATAATGCTGTCATAGGTAAAGTACTAAACATTGACTTAACACATGATGAGCATAGTAGACACTCGAAAGATTTTGGGGTTTTATGTTCCATGCAATTGCTCCATTTTATAAATATGTTTGATATGTTTTGCAATTCCACACTTTTCTCTGAACTATAAAAAGAAAGGTCTCAGACCTCTAGCTATGGAAATATCTCTGTCATGGGAAAACATTACAGATAATATGCTGTAGACAGATGAAGCCTAAAAAAAGAAAGATTTTTTAAAAAATTATTTTGTTGGCAAAATGAATTTAAATCTTATATATATGGAAAATGGTTAAAAATTGTTTTTAGGTCTGCAAATAAAGCCACATTTTTTTGTGGAGTTATTGTGCATTTCTCTGTAGCAGGTGATGTATTTTTATCATCTGGTGTGCATAAGAAATCATATGAGAACTTCAGTTGATCTGACATTCATAAGCCAATGATTTTCTTTACTTTTACAAATAAAAATGACTGACATGGAAATCCTCATTCCCTGCCCTAAGCCCCTATTTCTGAATGCTTGGCTGTGGATTGTTCACTGTGCTGAATCAGCCAGAACTATAATGTTCTCAAGATACAGCCAACTCCTTGACATATGGCAGAAAATATACACATGGATATAAGTCGTACCATTTGGTACCCAGTTGGAGTTCACTAGCTGTGCTAATGAAATTCATGCAATAGGAATATTTTTCTGGTGGAAGGATCTCTTGCTGTTTTCAGATGAAAACAGATAAAATAAAGTGCTTTCTCGAGGAAAGTGTTAGAGATTGTTCTACATGTTCTCCAGCCCCATTCATATTGAATTATGAGTCCCAGAATGCTGCAGCATTCGTTCGGAGTACCTAGGGGAGAGCCTGGCAAACGTCTCACAAATGACTGAGCCAACTGAGAACAGGTGCTGGAAGATGTGAGAGCCTCTTCCTGCGTGGGGAAAGATGGCACTGTGCTCTCTGCTAATTAAGCAGGCTTTCCTTTCCCTCTTGCTCTCATTTGAAGCAGTCTTGGAAAAAAGAGGTTGAAAAGGCCAGAAAAGGGAAGCCTCAGGGGGAACGGAATGAAATGAGAGAAGACCTTTTTTTTCTCCCCTAATTGCAAAATTTTGAATCTCTTCCATCCAATATTAGTGTTTAAACCCATCTACAAACTTTCCTGCTGCTAGTGAAATCCTTCATTGCCTGTAAACTTGCATGCTGTCCTCATTTTCCTAAACCTGGCAATGATAAGATTTACATGGACCATTTGTGCTTGATATCTTTCCCCCTCAAACTGAGTAGCATTTCGTAGCATTTCAAATGTTTGCATCATTCCTCTTTTTTTTTGTGGTTTTTTTTTTTTTTGTTTTTTTTGTTTTGTTTTGGGTTTTTTGTGTGTGTGTGTGTGTGTGTAATCTTCTTATCACTGGGTAGAGTTTGTGTACAAAGAGCAAGAACTTTTTAAAAATGTTTCTTTGCTTGAGTGGGAAACTTCTGGTTTTGTTATTTTTCTTAAAAGCTGCTAGATGTCAGAATGTGCTCTGAGATCACCACAGATGAAAATAGTTTTCCTGTTCCACAAATAATAGGATTTGCTCTTAATAATTTTTAAAGAAGCAATTTAAAACTAAAATTTTAGAAGTATCTTTTATGGAGTATCTTTTATTCTTCATATGAAGCTAGCAATACTTTTTTTTTCATATTTTGTAAATAACTTAAGCTTCAACATTTTTCTCCAGACTATCACTGTCTTTAAAAATGTGATATGATTTCAGTAAATTGTCTATAAAATGAGTAATTAACAGTGGATTCCATTACTATAAATAAAATCACTGCATTATTGATAGTAGGTAGGGAGACAAGACCTGGCATCTCCTAAAATATTGTTAACATCTTTTTCTCTTAAAGAGGAAATATTCCCGTTCAAATGTTCAACATGCATAATGCATGTGACTTTTTAAATCTATTGCAACAGATAAAAAAAGATCTGAAGACTCAGATCCTTAGCCTTCTTCTCCATCATAATATAAATTCAGGCAATATTTGAGATAACAATCCATACATTGTGATCAGAAAATCTTCTGTTGCTATTAGCACCTCACTTCTGTGTGATAAAGAATGCTTTTATCGGGAAATGTACAATACTGCAAACCAGAGAGAGAAGACCGAAATTCTTTTTAATAACCAGAAATTCTCACTGTCCTAAATTATTCCCAGTTGGTTGTTTTAACAGAAGCACTTTTCTTCCATATCCATGAATAGTAGAAAAATCACTTTCACTTAAGATACAAGCTATATCCAGGAATGCTGCAGTATTATCATTGCAAATAAAGTGCAATGGACTCTGGTATGCAAAAGGTGAAATACTCCGATAACACATTTGTGTTTATCTACTGTGCTGACTCACTTCTGTCAAACCTCCCTCTTGCATTCCTCCCTGTAATAAGGAAGTCATACTCTACAAAAAAAGAGTGATTTCTTCACCCTCTGCCTGACAATGTGCATACCAATTTCTTTCAAAAAATTAACAACTTCTTTTTTAAAAGCTGATTTTTCACTTTGAACATGCTGACAGGCGTTGTGTGACAGGAATGTAGCAGGATGCTGGTGGATGTTTCTCATAAGCAACGCTAAATTGCAGGACAATTTGAGTGCTCTTCAAAAACTCTGTACTATTGATGCATTTATTTATTCAAATACAATTTGAATAAATAAATTCTATAAAATAAATACAGTTTGCCTCAGTGTAGCTTCAGAAACTCACGTGAGCAGCATTGTGGCTGAAGCTTGTGTAGGGAAGGAAAAAGGCAAGAATCGAGAACAAGATTTGGATAGTTTCTTCCATAAATTAATGTTATCTTCCTGCAGATGTCTGAGCAGGGATCAGTAGTAAAGCAAACCAACACCTCCTAGGAGAGAGAACTGTGTCCTCTCTCTCAGATAACCTTAAAATAAGACCTAAACAATCAAGTTGAGTTAGAGAGGAGATGTATTTATTTTATAGCAAATTTGTCTGAAATACATTTATTTTACAGTACATTCCTCAGTTTTTATTTCAAATGATGTTTGACATATATTGTTAAGTCATTGATAAGGTGCTCTGAAGAGTGATTCTACATTAATAAATAAGTTAGAAAAGTATATAAAGTACTGCTTGCATTATTTCTACATTTAAATGGGAATGGATACTTAAACATTCTGTGCAAAAAGGAGTCAAGAACAACAACCTTCTAAAAACAGAGTCATCTTAATAGTAATTTAAAAAGCTTATTGAACCAGATTTTTAAGTTGATAGTTTGGGTTGTCGTTTCAAAAAATCTGTTAGTTACAGAAAACCTCTCCATGTCAACAGTGTACACAGGATAAGTATCTCATTTTTTTCACCATTTCAGTGGTTAACGTCTCTACTCCACACTGAAGACAGCCAGACTAAGGATGAGAATTCTCAGCTTCTGCTGCAAAGTGCACTATAAGAACTTTATCTTTTTTGTTGTTGTTGTATTTATTTATTTAAATGTAGCACTTAGAGTGGAACAAAGAACCTCATAGGAACACTCTCAGGTAGAAGTTTGTATAGACAAGACATAGATGTTTCTTTGGTTTCTGTCATCTAAGTATGTTTTTTATTTGGTTGGTTCCTTGTTAATGAGTGTTTGAATAAAGATAGAATGCTCCAGCAATGTTGGCGAGAACCCTGTAAACCTTATGACCTTACGCTTTATTTAAGTTAGGAAAGTTCTCTGGGTGGTTTTGGGGGTAATAAGAAGTAGGCCAAGGAAAGCAACTGAAAGGTTGTTTGCTAGGTAATATACAGACTTCAGAGGTTATTTATTGCCTTTAGGAATCAGGATATTGTAAGTCCATAACAGAGCAATGCAATTTAAAAATCGGTATATTTGCTTTAGGCCTTTGTGATCAAAATATAATTCCTCCTCTATAGGAAAACTGGAGTTTAATTTTTTTTCTTTTTTTTTTTAATCCCATACAAACTGGGTTTTCAGAACTTTCTGTGAAGTGACACATTTTGCCGATGTTGGCTATTACCAAAATAGTGTTGATGTGAGATTCACTGAATCATAATCAAAAAAGGATACACGGATACAAATCTGGATGCAATCTGGAGCCTTCTTGGGCCACATGCTCAGCCAGAGCATCACATGTGCCACAGGGACTTACTTCATCACATTGCCTTCAAGAATTGGCTTCTGTGTTTGAAAAATGCACCCTGGCCAGAGGAATTTGGTAGTACACTTCAAAATGCCGTGCACTATGATGCATATGGCTTTTTTTTTTTTTTTTTTTCTGGGAGGCTCTGATTGGGCTTTAGAAATAAGTCAGAATCACAGAATCACTGGGTTGGAAGAGACCTTCAATATCATCAAATCCAACCCATGCCCTAACACCTCAACTAGACCATGGCACTGAGTGCCACATCCAGTCTGTTTTTAAATACATCCAGGGATGGTGACTTCACCACCTCCCCGGGAGACAATTGATCACTTGATCACTCTTTACATGAAAGACTTTTTCCTAATATCCAACCTGTATGTTTTCTGGTTCTGTCAGTTGCTGCCTGGAGAAAGACACCAACCCCCACCTGACTACAGCCACCTTTCAGGGAGTTGTTGAGAGTGATAAGGTCACCCCTGAGTCTTCTTTTTCTCCAGACTAAGTCGAGTGTGCTGTAGAGAATCACCTAAATATGGGTAGGAAAGAAAGAGACTCTTGAGAAGTCCTCGATGCAAACCTTACTCATTTGCGCTTCATTTAAGGGTTTCTGAGATCATAAACCAGAACGTGCAGTGGGAAACAGAGGGTTATATTCTAATCCAGTTTAACACTGACCCACATTCAACAGCAGTGACAAATGAAAGGATACATGATTCTTAAACTGTTTCATTAATGTAGCCTTCTAGGGAAGAAACACAACTTTCTAGCTCCGTATTCATTCCTCCTGCTCAAAAAATATTTTTTTGCTTTTGTTATGACAATTTATCTGTGTTGTTTTCTGAACTATCTCTATTAATTTTAATATTCAATACAATTTATATAATTATATAACTATTTCAGCTCTCTACAAATACCTAAAATGAGGTTGGAGAGAGGTGGGATTTGGTCCTTTTCCAAGTAAAAATCAATGGGAAAAGAGGAAAAGGCCTCAAGTTGTGCCAGGAGAGTTTTAGATTGGATATGAGGGAAAACTTCTTCATGGAAAGGGTTATGAAGCCCTGGAAAAGGCTGCCCAGGGAGGGATTGAGTCGCTATCCCTGAAGGCATTTAGGAGTCTTGCAGGTGGGGCACTTAGGGAAATGGTAGTGGTGGGTTAACAGTTGGACTGGATGATCTTAAAAGTCTTTTCCAGCCTAAATATTTCTGTGATTTGAAGAACTTTTATAATTAATTATATTGCTGTATATCTATTTCTATTTAATTACTATTCATAATAAGCAGGAGAATGTAAACATTATAAATACCTAATCTCTTTCTTTGTGAATATTAGAAGATACATATCTCCCTTTTCACAGTAGGAAAAGTGTATGAACCTTATGACAGTTAACTAAAAATGTGAGAGATGATGTGAGAGCAGTCTTATTTCCAGAGTAAGAAATCTTCTTTCTAGGCTCTAAATAGATGTGTATGCTATAATATATTTAGGATACTCTTGGGCTGAGTTTGTATTGATAGAAAACAAAGACAAATGCTGTAGGTGAATGTGACCCTGCTTCTCATTTTATGACGATCAAGAGTTTCCCCATAACTACAACCAGTATTCAAGTGTCCTCTGACTGTTTGTAATTGCTTGTGCAGATGCGCTGAACTTGTTTTCCAGTTTCTCCTTATTTCCCACCTTGTTCACACTGAGAACCAGAGCAAAGGCCTTCTCTTGCTCCTTCCCTCCATATCAAATCAAGCTCAAGCATGAAAGGACAGAATATCAATAAAAAAGCAACCAATTTTCCAGGATATTTATAGCCCAAAATAATTAACCTAATGTATGTTATAATTATGTCTAGCTACAAAAATAGAAAGTAATACAATGCTATTTTTCCCAGTGCTGAAAATGCATTGAGGTCACTATGCATTCTTTCAAGGAAAGGTTGATGTTAGTTTTTCACGATGTGGAAGAGAGTTGTGATGATTTCATGGAATCATAGAATGTTTATATTGGAAGGGAGATTAAAGATGAAGTAGCTCCACCCTCCTGCCCATGGGCAGGGACATCTTCCACTAGACCAGGTTGCTCAGGACCCCATCCAACCTGGCCTTGAACGCTTCCAGGCTTGGGGCATCCACAGCTTCTCTGGGTAACCTGTTCCCAGTGCCTCACCCGCCTCACAGTAAGGAATTTCTTCCTAATTTCCAATCTAAGCTTTTTTTTGATTTGGCATTTTCTTGGGTTTCTTGGCAGGTGTTTTAATTGATTCCTGTTTAAAAAAAAAAAAAAAAAATCTTACGATTTGCAAAAGTTGTGTTGGCATCACAGGTATTTTACAGGTATTTTACATCATGTCCTAAGGTGATGAACCAAATTGCAGACTCTTCCTCTTAACTGAGCCAACAGATGCTAAGACAGCTGCAAAGCTACTTCTAATAAAAAGAATTTGAATTGACCATGACATCTGAGTATAAATTTCAACTATATCTAAAGCATTGTTTCCATTAACGTCTACCTTAGGAAAAAAAAACATAGCATTTACTTTATTTCTTAATATACATGTTGAATTTTAAAAGATAATTTTTAATTTCTCGTCTATGGACTAAATTACTATTTTGATGAAGCAATTCACAAATACTTTTGTAGAACAGCTGGGATTTTTGGCATGTTCCCTGCTGACAGTTCTTAAGAAATGTGTACCACTACCAAAGATTTTACATCTTTTGAGGTCTTTTTAGTATCAGGCTATTGCAGGCAGACAAGTTGTTGGTGTGGATTTTTACCCAATACTAAACTATCTTCTTTCTTTCCCTATGGCACTTTAATGTTACAATTTTTAATTTTTTTTAATAAATATATAGCCATCCTAATTTGAACTTTTGCTAAGAGAACTCTATATATAGTGTTGTATGATATTTCAAATCATGCATATTTTATTTATATCTTTCCTAACTTCAAGATCCACAGCCATATGTTTCAGCCACATATCAGCAGGGCTCAGCATCTGCTCTCTACAAAGATGAAGTAGTTTCAGGGGAAGCTGCAAGTGATAAAACCCTTTTCAAATCCATATTCACAGAATTACAGCACAGTTGGTGCTCAAAGAGATCCAAGGAGATCTAGTCCAACCCCCCCTGCCAAAGCAGGTTCACCCACAGCAGCTTGCTGGGATCACTCACAGCCAGGTTTGGAATATCTGAAAAGAAGACGACTTCACAACCTCTCTGGGCAGCTTGTTCCAGCGCTCTGCCACCCTTAAACTGAAGATATTTTTCCTCATAGTCAGAGGGAACTTTCTGTGTTTCAGTTTGTGCCCATTGCCCTCTCTTTTATCACTAGGCACCACTGAAAATATTCTGGACCCATCTTACAGACAACCACCCTTAAGAGATTTGTGAACACTGATAAAGTCCTGTCTTGGTCTTTTCCAACCCAAACAGACCCACATCCCTCCTCCTTTCCTCCACTCCTTTTACCATTTTCATAGCCTTCTGCTGTACCATCCCCAGTAATTTCTTGTCTTTCCTGAACTGGGGAGCCCAGAATTGGACACAGTGCTCCAGATGTGCTGTCACCAGCTCAGAGTAGGGTCAGGATCACTTCCCTTGCCCTGCTGGCCACACCTTTCCGAATGCACAGAATTTATCCTCCTTATTTCCTTGCTTAAAACTTCCATGTGAGCTAGCAGGACAGCAATGAATATCATCCCAGATACAGAACTACATTTTAAAAAAGCATTTGAGAAATAATGCAGTGTTGCAGGCTAAGTAAGCTGGAGCTACAGGTTTCTGTCTAACACCATCATTCAGATGTCACTTACGGTCTAAATCATTCAGGGATATGTGGCTGAATCTTAATTGTTAAACTGCACACAAAACATTAGTGTGAGTTATTATCACAATAATTATGAAAGGAAAAAGGTGGAGCTTATTGGAACCATATCAAGAAGCATTAGTTGTGTATTAGCCCCTCAACTAGCATACATAAGGATCCCAGACTAGGATATGGCTGAAGAGGGGAGGAAGGAGTAGGTGTGACTGCCTCTAGCACACAAGTGTGTGGAAAACTCCAGAGCCAGACAGAAAGCTAAAATCCCATTCAGGATCACTCTAAGTAAGAATGAAATTGGAAAAAAAAAATGTTTTAGGACATCATAGTCCCTATTCAACTGTTAGGACAGTGTAGTCAAGTACTCTCCCTCTGGATTTGTCATCCTGTGACAAAGATGGTTTTGAAGACATAAACCAGGCATTTTCTATCAAATTTGGTTCTGTCTTAATGTAAACCTTTCCCCTCTAAGGCTGTATTTGATTGCATGTATGTTTATTTTTGTTTGCTTCAGTGATTTGTGGGAAATTGATGCATTCCGCAGCTCTTTTTTACTAAAGATAAAAGTGTGTTCTGAAGAACAGCCTGTACATCAGGGTTAATATTTACCTCATTTACTAAACTTTGGGGCCATTTGGAGCCACCCTCTTTCAGGAAAAGTATTGCCAATTCGGCAGAATTTTTCCATAGCCTGTTATAAATCTTTGCTGTCCAGTTCTGGAGGGAGAGAAAGAATGGAAATCATTTAAAATTACATACTGCATTGTATTCTTCAAAAAGACTGGCCTCTGCAAAAGCAGAATTCAAACAACACAGGAGATATTACCCCCATGATACAGAGGATGTGTTAAAGGAAAAGTGCTCATTGTGTGACTCAGGTGTTTTTGAGATTATACAGCTAAGGAGCTATTTATTTTTAGGCCTTCAGAGCATTGGAGAAGCTCTCTTAATGCATTCCAAAATGTGAATTCGGCCACCTTCTGAAATTTCTCCATGTTTATTCCTACCGCATTTTGCTTAAGATGAGCTTACCTGTGTATTAAATGCCCAAAGACGTCTCCATTTTGGTGTTGGTTTTTTGATATCCATTATCTAACCCCAATGGTTCTAAGACCTGGCTCTATGCTAAGAAAATAGAATTCAATTTTGATTCTAGGTGAGGCTAAAACCCAAGAGATTCAAAAATTTTTTCTGGGCTCTTCATTTTAGTAGTTTGTCTTCTGAGGTCTGGGTTTGGGTTTCCACTACTTCATTAGAGTAGTGGAAGTTGAGATTGTTATACACCACATCTCCTAAATGAGAATCTCATATTTCCTCAGCTTCATTTCCCACTTTTCTACGATATACATGTGTTGTGTAAAAAAACCCAAAACAATAAAAACTGAAACTATCTAGCTCCTTATCAGAAACATTTTTCCAAATAGAATTTGTAAAGACAGCTGGCAACTACAGGACATTAAATACTTGGGATCACCACCAGTTAATCATTGATTGTAACTGAAATTACTTGTATGCCTAGAATTAGGATATTGCCACTTCCTGTCACAAAAAGATTTCTTCAATCCAGTGAGTCCTATGTCTTGATGTGAATTATAAGCTTATAATTCAGTAATAAAATAACTATTAAAGGTCATATAAAATGCTGAAATACATATTTAATACTGGAACTGTTCACCAATTAAATCTGTTAAATCCGTTTCCACCTCTGTGTTTTTTCCCTTGAATATTTGGAGAGATATCCAAATTGTTTTCACTGACAATATTAGTAAACTTTACTCATAAGGGCTTTATAGAATTGTAATACTTTATCCTTCACTGAAAATATTGTGGGCAGAAACAAATAGGTGATTTTTGGGGAAGAGGAATGTACAAAAAAAATTTTATTTGCTTTAAGAGTCCTGTCGCTTTGTTTTGAATGAGTTTCCCCTCTGACCTAAGCACTTCTTAGGGAGATTATTTATTCCTTTCTAAAACTTACCTGAAAAAGTGACTTTTAATAATTCATCTCCTTGCCTCACATAATTAAATTACCTATAATGTAAGCATTTAAACAGAAATTTGGATTGCAAAGTAAGTTCAAGTAGCCATGACACAAAGCTGTTAATGTCCTTTTGCTCATTGTTATTTCCAACAGACATCTGTGCCTAAATACCTCCTGAAGATTTTAGCAAGGGATCTTTTGAGTCTGCTTAAAAAATTGTCTGGATAATTCTACATTGTGAAACTTCCCAACTATTATATCAGAAACAACAGGCTCAGACTAAAGAAAAAAAAAAACAAACAAAAAACAAAAACCTTCCCTGCTTTTCTGGAGAGCAGCTTAGCTAGTTCAGACACAAGGAATCACTGATGCAGATAGTTCCTTCCTATTCTTGATTAGATAATTCACTTTCATCTCAAGTAGCAGATGGGAGATACATATATACCCTACACGCAGCACAGCTTGGAAAGGTTTTTAAAAAAATTATACTGGGGTGTTGTCAGCTACATTTTCCAAGACAAGAATTTCTGATTCCTATTTATTTTACCTCTCATTGTGAGGATTTAATGTATGCTCAAAAGTTGAAACCTTTAATCCTCCTTCAGGTCACATGCAGACTTTTCTGATAGCTTAAAATCTCATTTTTTCTCCAGGTTAATAAATTTTGATGAACACTCTTGAGCTTGCGTCGTACATACACCAATTCCAAAAGAAATCTTAAAAAAACCCATGCTTTATGTGAACAATTTCACATTGACAATGAAGATGAAATTTTTATACCACTGCAGTAATTCTAAAGCACAAAATTTGTTCTGATCAATCATTAGTCAATACTCACAGCATATAACTCTGAGATATGAGAGTGAAGAAGAAATATGGAAAAACAAAAAATGTATAAAACTGGGACAGAATTAGTATTGAATCAGGCATCCTACCAATACTGGATATAGCCTGCTAACAGTAAAATCTATATATCTTCTATGAAATTATTGCTGAATTGGAATTATTTATTGATGAAAACTGTTCATGTCTGCTTTCAAAATCTTCAGAAGTTCTGACTATGGGAAAAGACAATTGCCAAAGTCAGTGTTGTCCTGTGTCTCTGCTGAGGTCAGGGACTAGCTGTAGGGTGTCAGATAGCAAAATCAGAACACAGCAGAAGTTCTGCTCCCCATTTTTGAGATGAAAAATAGAAACTGCTTGTTTTTCTTCTCTTTAATGAAGTTAATTATTCAGTACAGATGCCCTGTCACCTCTTGAACAATAATATATCTACCTCCATCCCTAGAGATGCATTTTTACTGCCTCAGAAATCTTCCAATTGTAAATCCCAGCTGCAGCAAATCCTTAGTGTTTCTGCATAAACTCATGAAACGCAGCTTTCCTGAGCAGCATAAAACTTGCTAACCTCTCCAATATTTTGACTATTAGAATTTCAATAGGAATTATTTTCATATTGTGTTTTTACATGTTACATATTGTGTTAAATTCCCATATCACAAAAATGAAAATAAGTTTATTAACAGCTTTTATTTCCAATAGTCTCTGTATTTTTTTGGTGTGCTTTCTCAAGCTTGTTTACAAATGTGGTAGATCAATGTTTTTGGGGATTTTTTTACTTAAGTTGGTGTGAGAAATAATTACACAAATTACTCTGTCCATTATAAGATATTGTGTCTTCTTTTTTCATCCCTCAGACCATAATTTCAGCCTTTTGACCTTGGAGTAGAAAATAAATGTTATAAATTATGTTCTTCAAGACAGGAAGGTGTGACAATCTATAACTAGCTTTGTGCTTTTATTAATGGTCTCTTTCTTTAAACTCTGAGGACATGGTTCATTGAGAAAAGGCCAAATATTAGTCAGAGTGGGACTTCAGGTTGCTTGAAAACAAAGATGAAAGTATGTTCTTTTTTTTTTGCAAACTGAGGAATAACTATGAAACAACAAGGGGAAAGAAGAATTCTTTTTGTTTGTTTGTTTTTTTGAAAACAGAAAAATACTAGTTGTCTTTAGGGAAGGGAAAAAAAGGGTTTTGTTGTTTCTTGAAAATGCTATAGTATCCAGATTGCAGGAGGAGTATAAATACCATAAAGACAAAGACTTTAGCTGCAGAGCAGGCTGGTACCTTTTTTTGATAATTATGGTTTCAGATGGAGTCACTGGGTCTGCACCAATTCACTCCAGCAAACTGCCAAGTCATAAATATATTACAGCTTTGTTGGCTTTCATTAGGACTTCATTGACCTTTAGCTCAACAAAAAAACTTTTTTAACTAAGGCTCTTTCTACTTTTCAATTAGATATGTTTGTCAGTTTTCCCTTGATATATGTCTGTGGCACTGCAAGTGGGTTTTTAATTTCTTTTAGAACAAAAGCAGCGTAAAACTCTCCCAGCTGCACAAATGGAAATAAACATTCAATTTAAAGAAATGTTAACTATAGATGATTCTTGGCAGGAGACAATCAACCTTTATAAAATGTGGTATCTCTCTCTTCTTTAAGTGAAAGTGAATGAGCCATAGTGGTCAATTATCTCTTCTAGTGACCAATTCATTGGTTGTTGACATTTAATTAGATGTACAAAAGAAAACCTGCAGTAAAAAGTACGCAAACATCAATAATTAGGTTCACTTCATTCTAAAAACAAGACTTAATTGAATTTTAATGTTGGGTTTTTTGCCTTAGTATGAGATCTCCATGTAAATTTCTATCAGCAAGTTTCACCATTTCATAGCTACATTGTGTCTCTCACTAATCAACATCCTACAACAGAAAGTCTCAGGGATTTTTTCTCCATCTCTCCTGTATTTCTATTTAATCTAAAATTATGACTTAGAGAAAAAAAAAAGGATTTGAATTTTAGAAATTAATGTAACCTAAACCTTTTACTGCAAAACATGAGAACTAGAAATCTCTTTACAAACTAGTTAGATAATGTAGATATTAGGTACGTTAGTTAGATATTAAATGGCCCTTTTAAACAGGTGAACTTATAAACTTTACTGTTACAGCACTGGAACAATAGCCAAGGGTTAAAGGTCCTACTGAGACAGATAAAAACATACCTGATTGTCCTAACCTGATTAGTTTTTGTACTAGATACTAATTTCAAAAGAATTTTTTTTAATTATATATGATCATATATGAAGAAGCCCCCTTAATTAGCCAAGTGGTAAAAATATCAAAGTTAATTTAGTAATATTTTTATATTATGCCAAGATTACCTGAAGTCCTGCAAGAAAAACTGGCTCAGCTTTGCAAAGCTCAGTACACATTTTTTCTTAAGAAAATTGGCATTTCAAGATGAGAGTTAATGTACTTCCAAAAAGGCATTTCCATGAGCACCCTCTGTACTCACTGATTGAGGGAGGAGTTCTGTTAAAGTGGACCTTACTGCATCCTCCCACATAAAGCAGAAAAAGCACTGAAAGTATTTAAAATTGTTATTGTTATTATTACTACTATTATCATGTGATTATGGCTATTCTAGTGCACTTTTTTGTTTGCTATGTTAAAATAAGTTTGCATCACTACCTAGCAAAACTGGCCTGAGCAAGGTGCCCAGACTGAGTAGATAACAGTAAGCGCAAAGAGATCACTTAGTAAAATCAGGAAAATAACATTTTCTTTTAAAGCACAAAATTTTAATGCCAGTGTTATCACATAAGAAATTCTATCTTGCAGGTCCAAACAAATACATTCTTATATTTCCACATGCTGAATGTTAATTAATTTTCTTTAATGTTCTGAACACCTGAGCCAATTTGCCTACAGTCCCACTGGGAAAACAGTGCAGCTCGGAAGAGGCAATGGAAGGACAAAAGTAACCTTTCCTTTCCGCACTGATGTTGGCATTGCAGCATCAGGCTTTTTTTTCATCCTTTTTAAAAGAGTAGGATCTAAATGCCTGCAATCTTCTCTTTCTTCATCTAAGTCATTTCCGCCTAGAATGTATCTAGAGGCCATCTGAAAACTGGGTTGAATCTCTTCTTGAAGCTGGAATTTTGAAAATGCACAAATAAACTCTGTAATCATTATAAACAGTTTTTCATAATGGGGTACTGTAATGATCCTCAAATGGTGTGCATTATGCCTCTTTCTTTGAATGCCATCTTTTTAGTAGTATCATGATAGCAATGTCACACAAATTAAAAATACAAATAAGTGAAATAATTTCTTATAAGAGGAATAGAGATGCATGATAAGATGGATGTTCCCAAAGCAGACTCTTGGGAAGGACTGATGTGTTCCAGGGACTGACTTGCCAATCAGTAAGGATATGCACAGAATAAATCTCAGTTGTATCATAAACAGTAAAAAAATGACAGGGGATGTGGTTAATTATTATAATGGTTTAGTGACTTGAATACTCTGGGGATGTGATTTCTCAATTAAATACACTCCTCAGGTTGCTGCATTGTCACTTTGAAATGTCACTGGTTTTAATCCAAGTAGTAATTATTCCAGGATAATACTTTGATCAAAGAAGTCTGGAAGGTAATGTCAATATCCAGGGAGGTTCTTCCCTTTCCGTAACCTGTCCAGTTGTCCATCACATCTTTGGGAATTACTGTTACTCTGTACTGTACCTGAGTCAGGCAGTTGTAAAGTTTACCCTTCAGCAATCTTAAATGTTAAATTGCCTATTCAAGAAAAAAAAGGTTTTATCCAGTATTCAGAGTCTATATAAACTTCACAGTCTTTTGTGAAATTAAATCTAAAAATCCAAAGGATCATTTAGAAATATGTGTAAGGCAATAAATTTCAAAACTGACATTTTCTTTAAATTCATAAAATACCAAAATTAATATTGATAAACTAACCTGGGAATTTTTTTAGAAGAAAGCAAAGTTAAACACACCAGAAATATTTTTCTATAGATTATTATTTATATAAATATTCTGTACAGTCTGAAATTGAATATAGAATTTTAAAATAAATTGGAATTTTTAATGGGTATATTATTATTATGAGTATTAGCTAATTTTAAAGCTGTATTTTGGAGAAAATATTATTATCAACAGGGCATTTTTGAAATTCTTTTCCATAACATGTATCAAATAAATACACATTATCATGTCAATTGAGGATAACCCCAAGTGAAACCAACATTTCCCATAGTACAGGAATCGGATTGTGTTCATCCCTGGTGAGAAGATCTCGAGCTTTTCTTATAGGTTTGACAATACTCTCAGAACACCTTTGAGATTTCCAAATAAGATATTAAGTAGCAGGTTGAAAACAATTTTTTTCGAAGACAAAATCTATAACAAATGATTTTTCTAGAAAGAAATGCAAGAAGGTCATTTTAGGTAACACAAGGTATTTTGTAAAACACAGTTTTTTGACTAGATGATGTTCATGGTAGAGGATATAGCTTCTAGCTAGAGCTGTATATTCCTCTCCAGTGTCATGATCATTGGACCAATCTGCAAAGTAAAAATTAATTTTTTTTCTTGTTAATTCAGCTTACTAATGAAATTGAAGGTTAATTATCTGTTGTGCTTTTGAAGATGAATTAAACAGCTATCAGTGCAGGTATTACCTGTCTCACCGGAAGGTGTGTGACAAAATAATACTCAATATTGGGTAAAAATGTTGTTGAAATTTCCCTGTGATTTTTTATTTTTTGTGTACTCAAATCATCTGCTCTTGATCAGAACATGAAGAATTACAAACCTGCCAAAAGCAGTGATTCTGAGTCTGAAGAGATGATTCTTCCTCTGTGTTCAGTGTTGCTGCGGTCTCATTCCCAGCACTGTGGGCCGTTCTAGGCCCCACAGTTTAAGAAGGACCTGGAGGTCCTTGAATGCATCCAGAGGAGGGCAATAAAGCCCATGTAGGTTAATGGGCTCCAAGGAATGTTCTGTGAGCAATGGGTCAGGATTTTGGGTTTGCCCAGTTTGGAAAAAGGAGACTGAGGGACAGCCTCATTGCTCTCTGCATCTTCCTGGGGTGGGGAAGTAGGGAGGGAAGAGCTGAGCTGTTCTCCCTGGCAATCCAGTGAGAGGATGTGTGGGAATGGTTCAAAGCTGTGTCAGGGTAGGTTTAGAGTGGACATTTCTTTATGGAGAGGGTGGTCAAACACTGGAACAGGCTTTTTAGAGAGGTGCTCAATGCTCCAAGCCTGTCAGTGCTTAAGAAGCATTTGGACTTTCATTGCTCTGACATTGTACAGAAATGCAAATCAACGTTTACATGTTGAGGTAACAACATGTTATGAGATGTTTTAGCATCTGTAATCAGGTAAATTATTTTCTTGATTGAAAAAATGTTTTGTGTAGGATTAAGGTGAGTTCTGAGTACAAGGCAAGTAGTGCATTAGCTTTCCCTAATTGGCGAAACATGAACATGAGTTACATATATCTCATCAACAGTCAGTTTGCATCCTCTGCTGGAAAATTAAATCGTGTGATGTTTGCATCAGATTTCATCACTTTATGGAGGTGAGATTATAAAGATCACATACAAAAACTCCTGAAGCTATTAAGAAAAAAGGTCATGATTGATTTTATGATTATCCTGTGGTTGCACTACTAATTTTCTTCAATATTTCTGTGACTATAGGGAAACAGCTGTTGAAAAAGCAGGATAAAACATTACAGATAGTTGCTGTCCTGTGTAGTTGATTTTATTTCATCACAATGTACATCTTCAGCATAATACAGTGAGTAAATCATATCTGTATTGAAAAAAAGAGCACAACAATGTTGGCAAACAGCATAGCAAATATAGAATTATCCATACTGCCTTCTTCAACCTTGTTTCAAACCATGGTCTGATACCCTGTATCCTTACCTCAAGACAAAATTTTAGATGCTTTGCAGTCAGTCAACTCTTCTATTCTAGATGTCATACAGAATAACCAAGTCAGACAGAAGCTTAGTGGAAGAAACAGTGAGCAGCTCATTCAGACAGATCGAAACAAAGTAAATATTTCACAGGCACCATGGCACTTTAAAACTAGTGCTGACATAGCCACAAACTGCTAAGTCTAAAGATAAAGTAATACCTACCTACATACTTGGAATAGTTTCTATTCTGGTACAGCCCTTAGATTATCATCCATTACTGCTTTTTGAGGTAGGTTGTGATGAAGTTCCAACAAGAACTCCAAGAGTAATCAATAGAGATTTTAGGGCCTTGGGGAACCAGTTAAAAAAACAGGAGAGCAAGAAGCATTCCCCTCTATTCTTCCTTTTAGAAGGAATGATGAAGGAAAAACCAGTGAGAACCAGCAGATCAAGATGTGGCTCTGAGCCTGGTGTCACCAGCAGAATTTTGGATGTTTTGATCATGGATTGGTGTCTCTATACAAGAGCAAGTCTTCCCATGACAGACTGGCCCACCTGTCCCAAACGGAGAGAAGGATCTTTGCAAAGGAATTAGCAGGGTTCATTGGAAGAATTGTGAACTAAAAATTAGAAAGGGGAAAAGGTTAAAGCCAGGATCAATAGAGGTAAGCATGGGAACAGCATGCTTTGAGTGCTGGTGTGCTCTGGAAGTCCCTCAGTCTGCTATCTCAGTAAAGTGAGGGGATGGCGATCCATGTGGCAGCAAAGACACAAGGGGTATTGACGCGCTAGAAACCATGAAAATGCCTGAGAGGAGTCATAGGGGTTAAGGCTTCTGCCTACTAAAAGGTGGTGGAATCAATAGCCCCAGTGAGATGGGTCTCCACCAATGCTCACAATGTTGGCAGAAAACAGGAGGAGATGGTAGCCACTGCACTGCCAGAAAACTGTGACATAGGTGGGCATGGTGGAAACACAGTGGGATGAGTCACGATACTGGAGTGCTCAATGGATGTTTATAAACTCTTCAGAAGAGATCAGCAGGAGGGGAAGGGAGGCAGTGGGGTGGTGCTGAATGTTGGGAGGTGTCTCAATTGTTTCAAGATGTTTAATGACAGTGATGGTAAATAAGGTAGAGTGTTTATGGGTAAGAATCCAGTGGAAGGTCAACAAGGCAGAGAATCCTGGTCTGTTACAGAACACCCAACAAAGCTCAAGAGGCAGATGAAATACTCTTATTAGTAGCTGGGAGGAGTGTCACAATTCCTAGCCCTCATTCTCCTGGGGGACTTACTTCAGCTTAGCAGGAAATACAATGCAGCAGAAAGGAAACAGTCTGTGTGATTAGATTTTTCCAACCTAAACAATTCTATGTTTCTATGATAGTACTACCTCAACTCCTTATCCTTTCTTTACTGTCTTTTACTCCTTCTGTACTGTGATGAGGTGGTCAGAGTTTTTCAGAAATCTGTTTTTTTCCCCCTTGTTTTCAATGTCTTTGAGGAAGTGTACACTGCTCTGTGTTTGCAGCTTTTTGCTTTAAATGGCTTTAATTCCTCTCCAGCATTCGATACACATCCTTGCTAAAGAAAGCAGTGAGTTCTTCAGTTTGTTTTACATTTTTAAAAGACAGTTCACAGATTGCATACTATGGAGAAAGGCATTTAAGGAATCACAGAAAATAGGCAGATTTTTCATGTGGTAACAGTGCATCATCTGGAAGCAAATATAACCTTCATATAATTGTTGGTTCCATTTATTCCTCTGAATGAAGCTCTATCATTTAGGTGATGTTGACCAGCTAATGTTAATTACTATAATTGATCAGGATGTTTAAAAAATTTAAAAATGTCCTCTCCATGCATATATTTGATGCATGCTTTTTTCACATTGCATAATTACCATTAGTGGGTGCAAGCAGGCTCCTCAGATTATGAACAAATAAGCTATCTTAGAAAAATTTGTAAACAAGTGAAATGTTTAAATAGCTGCAGACTGTTGGGAAAATCTGCACCCTGATTAACCACAGTTTTTGCTGAAAAAGCTCAGTTCTGAAGTGGTTAGAAATCAGAGGCTGGGTTAGAACAAAAGACCTTGACAAGCCTCTGCCTCTGTTCCCAGGGGAAAACACATCTAGTACAAGGCATGGAGTAGGTGCCTGCAAGGAACCACAGCAGCAGACAGGTGTCTGTGCATCAGGTGGAGGCGACAGCTAGGCATGACAAGCGTCCTAGCATCATTCCCAGTGAAAATGCAGGTGTTGCATCTCAGCTTTACAGAGTCAGGCGTCTGCGCTGGTTTCTGTGACGCATTGATGCACCCGAGCCTGGGTGTCTCTTACCTAAAGCCACCTCAGGCATATTTTTATTGTCTCCAGTTGCTGCTGTGATGGTTTTACAGCTGTGGAAAAGGAAAATAGTGGAGAAAAAGAAGAGGGGAAAAAGAGAGTGAAGGAAAGAAGGTAAGGGAGAGATGTATGTAAGGACAGAGAGAAGGAATGCTTATTTCTCAATATCTTGATATCCATCTCACTGGGCTCTTCCTGAGAGGCTGAAATCCAGCTAGAACAAGAACTTAAAGGACAGATGGCACAGCATAACACTGCTGAAAATCTGTTCTTAATTCTCTGATTCAGACTTTGCCCAATATGTGTTGTTCTAAGAAGTTGTAGACTGCCGTTTAACTTATAGTAATGACAACTATTTTGTCAGGAACATGCATTTCCAGAAGTTTTTTGAAGAAAATGCAACCAATTGGGTTTTAAAGCTAAAATTAAGATGTAACCCCTGAGTACTCATTCATACTTTGGGCCACAGATAACTGTGTTAGCATAGTGGATTTATAGTCAATTATTGTAATAGGTAAAAATCAGAGGATGATCTTCAAGATTCATGTGTGAATGCAAGCTGTCCTCAAAATAGGTGTGATTTTTTTCAGACATGGGAGCAACTTTTTTGTGATATTTGGATCAAAACCTGCATATTTCCTGAAAGATCTGAAGGTTTTTCCTAAAAATGTTTTTCAGAGATGGTGTCTCCAACTAAGGGAAACGATGACCAGAAAAACAGGCTAGCATTGAAAAAAATAAGAGGGGTTGATGTAGATGTCTAAAGTTGAGAAGAGGAAAGATCTTTTTAGGGCTGGCCAGAGGCATTAGGCGTACAATATTTTGCCTCATTAAAATGACAGACTTTTCTTGTCTATCTTTACGCAAAACTGTGACTCCAGTTCATTCAGTTGAGTGGAAGTCACAAAGTTGAGACCATAACAGGATGGTTTCTGCTAATGTGGCTGTCTTGATGTTTTTCATAATAGTTAAGAAGTAGAACAGCTTGTGTGGTAGCAAGCTCAAGTAAGTGATGTAAACATGCTTTCTGTAATTGAATCTTATTAACTTTAGTTCATATTCAACATAATTAAGCAACTCTTTTTTTGCAATGTTGTCATATCAGTCAAAATAATATATTTTTAATAAGTGTCAAAACAAAATGAATCTAAAACTGTGCTTATAATTTTTTTTTTGTTTTGTTGTTGTTTCAGGTTTTTTCTCGGTTGTTTTTTTTTAAACAGGATTTATCTTGAGTGGAAAATATTAGTTTGAAATAGTGGTCTTTGACATGAGTTTCAGTGACTTTTCTGACTACAGGGAAATTTGTAGTCATGTAACATGCACTAGAAGTTTTTAAAGGTGTTAAAAGGTGTTTTTTGAACTGGAGAAATCATGGTAGAATTCTTCCATTAAAAATCCAGATAAGACTGCTTTTCTATAAAGTCAACATTTGCCTTTTACTCTCCCCATTTTCTGTCCTCCATCTCAGCCATTTTTTTAAAAATAAAAATAATTTGAGCTATTAAATCTGTGGAAACAACCTGTATCACCATTCTTTAGAATAGTCTTAACTCTTAAGAGTTCATAACTCTAACTATAGGGTCAGTTAAATGCCTCAGCTTTGCATTAAACGCATTAGGTGTGCAAAAGCCATCTATTTGTCAATATTTATTTATAAATAATTGAAATCTGTATGGCAACTTTTGACTGGTGGCAACCAGTCCAAGAAAGAACAATTTTGTTCACTATTAAGTAAATATTAATGGCATTAGTTTTGATACTTGTGAACTGTGAACATGAGTTCTCAAATGCCAGCTGAGATTTGGGGTGAATTTCTCGTTGTGCCTCAGTAAAGCCAGGGAGTTGAAAATCAACCTCCTCATGTAGAGTGTAGAATAAATCTTGTGTGTGTCAGAGCTACTCTACAATCCTCTGGGAAACCCAGTGGCTGCTTTTCGCTGAAGAATTGACTGGGCGCATTTCAGTACTTCTGAAACAGAACGTCACAAAATTTCACTTACAGATCCATTTCATGCCTTAGCCATTCATTATTTATATGGAATTTTATACATATATATATTTAACTGTAAATGCTGTTTTTAAAATCTGCTTTGAGGTGGAGACTTGAAATTTGGGGTTTTGCCAATTCTAATCTCTGGTTCTTTTTTTGTTTGGTTGGGTTTTTTTCCCTTAAAATAGTCAAGAAGGAGTTCAACTGAAAATGTGGTGAGAAATTTTGAGTACCTACACAAAATATTGTGAATGACATTTTTTGCCTCGATTTCTAAGTGGAGAGAGCTTGGCATGGGGTGACTCTGAACTTAAAAATCACTGCACTGAAACTTCTTTGACATGGTATCTGACCATATGGGAATGATGGAATTTAACATGTCTTGCAGTGACAGGCAATTCTTCATTAATATGCCTACAGAGGAGCAGCGCATACTAAACATTCTAGCTTGCTGACAGGGCTATATTAATACAAAATAGAAGTCTCAAGTTAATTACAGTTTTGTGTCTGGAACAGAGAAGGGTGTGAAATAGATCTTCTTAGATAGCCAAAGAAGAAACAATTTTCTCCTTTAAATATATGTTTAATCTTAATAAATGGACAGCCAGCCAATTTTAGATGGTCTGCTATACTTTAATTCTGTACAGTTTTTAGAATGTGTAATTGAGCTCTTGCCAGTATAGAAATGTATTTTCCCTTTTTACAAGGCTGAGGTTTTTGAAAAGAATATGTAAAGACTTAAATTAGCAATAAAAAGAGTTGCAAAAGTTTCTACATGGAAAGCTTTATCTCAAGAAATCCTTAGTAGATATCTTAACCTTTATTTTTTTTAATTAGGAGGAAAAAAAAAACCCACAAAAATTCAAATACAGAGATGGAAGAAAAGAGTAGGCAATCTTGCTGTAAAATCAGCAGTTAATGTTGGCAGGAAGTTCTTGATTCTTTTTCCTTTTAATTATGGGATACATTTTCTCATTAGGCTTCTCTATTTAAAGCTAACTATAATTGGCTCACATATTAAAAATAACAGTGACAAATGCAGATTAGGATGCATGTTTGTATGGATGAGCACTTGAGAACTGAAGCTCTGGCAGAAAGTAACTTGAAGAAAATAATTGAGCCCTCTTTGTTACAGGTGAGGATGGAAAACACTTCATTTGTTCTCAGAGAAAGTCTGAACAAAAAATGCAGAAAATGCTCTCTCTGGCTGAGATATCTGGGTATTGCTGGTGTCAGAGTACTGTGGTGAGGAATGAAGCTGCTTCCTTGAGTTGCTTTACTACTGGAAATGGTCACTGATTTTCGGGCTTTGGCCAATATGACACAATTGCTATGTGTGTGTCTTGGTTTGAAAGACAGGTGTCTGCTAAGGAAGGCAGGAGCCTCTCTTGAAAAGGAAAATGTAACACACACACAACCCCCCCCCCCAAGAATTATTATAATTTTGAAATTAAAAGCCCTGACTATGGCTCGCACACACTGTGAGGGTACAAATGCCCAGGGTGTCCCCAAAAGGCTCCAGCTCGAGGTGTTTCTGTGTTCCTGTGCCATGGTTAAACTGCCTTCAGGATCCACTGTAGGACTGGTATAGGAAACCTTGTGTGCATGTGAGAGTGGGGTGTATAGGGAGCTATGTGGGACATCTGGGGGTTCTCTGGAGCTGCCCACGGGGAAGGGGCTTTGGTCCCAGCAGTGATAATCTCTGGTGGTGTGAATCTGGCAGCTGGAGTGGATCCTGAATTCTCAGCCAGGAAAGTTTCTGAAAATCTCATTCTTTTCCATGTGCCTAAATATTAAATGCATAGATATGTATCGAATATCTTTGTAACTTGGTCTATCTTTGTTAAATATAGGTAGTGGTCAATGGGGGAGCAGCAACCTTTTTTTTTTATAAAAGGAGCTGCTTGCATTCAGCCTCGCAATAGCAGTCTGCTGGTATTGATTTGTTTATGTAAGTTACTATATTTGCATTGCTTTGCAGTGTTTATTCCAGTAGTGTTTCCTTTGAGTATGATGGATATTACTAGTTGGAGTATTATTGTAAAACCACTTATTCTCAATCTATTTCCTCTACAAAAAATGTTTTTCACTCATTCAACCACCCACGTGGAACTCTGCCCAGGGATAGAATTCACTGATTACTGAGTTTTTCTTAAAAAAAAAATAAAAACATAAATGAGAATATACAGACGTTGCTTATACATCTCTTTATATAAAGACTTCCAAAACACCAGATTTCTTTCAGAAATAAGGAAATATTTAAAGAAGCAGCCATTGTGTTTTCCAGGAACATCACTCACAAAGTCCAAGCACTTAGCAGCAATGTCTGGAGCTGGGCTCTCCTAGTTCTCATACAGCCTGCAAACTCAATGTATAATTTGTATGCATAAAGAAACATCCTTAATCACAACAATCTAAATCAGCAATGACTCATAGTTAAATGTATAATTGCAGTTTTGATTTTAGTATCAAAATATTCATAGTTTTTATTACGTGACAAGTATCTGATGACAGCTACTTAATTCATAAGTTAGAATAATGCTATATAGGTAGCAGTTTTTTCCCCCATTTTTAATCTAGGGAAAATAGGAGAATATTGATCATTTGGCCAGTCGTCTTGTTAAATTCACATTTCAAATCAATAAATTCACGTGTGTACGGACATTTGCTTCTTTTTTTAAATTGGTTTGCTTTTAGAATAGCAGAATTGTGCTGCACTTTATAAATCTTTATACTGGCTGTATGTTAGATGAGCACCAGTTGTTTTATAGAGCAGGTGCAGCTGTAGTGCAGGTATAGGAAGTAACAAAATCAGTGCAATGGGATGAGTGGTTGCAATGTTTCATTCCATAAAAACACACCCATTGGACACTGCTACAGAGGCATAGAATGTAAGACAAATATCAGTTTTAATCCCTTTAGCCCTAAGTGTATATTTATTAACCACAGAAATATACTTAGGTATTTTTAAACCACAAATTACCTATTGCTGGCCACATTCTGTGTTTAATAACTGCATTGAGCTACAATTCAAAATCATTTCCGATTGTTTGTAGGTGCCTCATCTGATCTACCTTAACCCCACTTTTCAGGAACATACTGCAGGTCCTTATCAAAACAACAGAGAATAAGGCAAGAAATGGGTACTTCTATATAGAACTGTTAGGTTTAACCCCAATGTTGATTTTTCAGTCAGTGCTCTGTGTGCATTTGTAAATTTTACAAAAATCAAATTGGATCCTGTATTCTTTTCTCCACTGCATAGCCTTGAATTCTTTAAATATGGCCAGAACAGGATTGTCCTAAAAGGTTTTAGACCCATGGAAAGTATACAGAGGGGACTTTTAATCTGTTTCTACGCTAGGTGATAGCAGGAAACTACATTTTTGGGCAACCTCAATTAATGTATAAAATTTCACACAATATATTGAAACAGACAGTCAGAAGGACAGAAGAAATGAATGAATGAATGAATGAATGAATGAATGAATGAATGAATGAATGGTGAATGATTTGGCTGGCCAGATCTCTAAATATGGAAAAGTACACCTGAGAAATACAATAAATCAAAAAGAAGAGGTAAGGAGTGGAACCAGAACGTAGATTAAACTTATCTTTCTGTCACCACACAGACATCAGGTATTATTTTCATTAATTGCACAGCCTTGAATCCAACCATCGAACCCCTGAACTTCTACAATTGGTGATGCTCTGAAAAGGTCTAATGAACTGGGGCTAAGAGTTGGTGCTGTGCTTTTGTATTTTGCAGTGTACAGTGGAGTAACCAAATAATTGTTTTAATTTTATGGAACTAAGTGTGATTCATACCAAGTGACTTGAAATCCTAAATACTCCATGGAAATTTGTGATTTATTTATCTGCAAATGCTTAGCTGTAGCAAATCAACAAAAGTGCTGATGAAAACAGAGTTGTACTCTAACAGAGAATAACTAGAATGGCCAGTTAAAAATTTCCAGTCCAAGAGGCTCATTGCAGTTGCATTTCATGTGGCAGCTTTGTTGATCAGTTTTGTCTTTTTCAATTCTGTTAAAGTATTGGTCCCCTCATGTTCAGTTCATTACAGATAGCTATTTTTTTCATGGAGTTTACTTGCATTTTCCAGAGAGGTTTCCATCAGACTGCATATTCAGTGGAATTAAATAGGTTTTTAGGACACTGGAAAACAAGCATCTGTAAAGAAGGTGTGAGTGGGTGTTTTTTGTTTTGTTTTGCTGTGAACTAGGATATGATTTGGCAGCCCAAAAATGAGATGTTAAGTCTGCTATAACAAGTAGCAAGCTAACCACGCTGAATCCTTGAAATGTGTGGCCTGGCCTACACTCCAAGACCAGGGCAATGCTTTTATCCCCAAGGTTCTCTGTTAACAAGACAGACTAATCTGAAAAGGATATGAAGAGGTTTGTTACAGGACTAATTACTGGGCAGTGGCAGGGACACAAGGATTGGGAATGCCACCATTCATTACTCATAACACATATCCCACTGCTTAATAAATCTTGAATACAAACATTACGAGCAAACCATGGTCTCCTCTTCAGCTGGCTGGCTTCCAGGGCCATTCTGTTGTACCACAGAATGTTTATTTGTCAAGAGACTAATTTAAAGATTTTCTGATTAGTTTTACAGAAATAGGTATGTTTTATTTCTAGGTAGCAATTTTCTGATGATACACCTAGAAAATTTTAAACTAAACTTAAAAAGCCTCTAAATTTTCAGTAGGCTCCTGTCCCATTAGACTAATGGAAGGATAAAAAGATATCTTTGGATCTGGGAAGTATGTAGTTAGCTGAAAGTTAGAATGCTCATGGTTCTAAGGTACTCTAATTAGAGAGTAAACCAAAAATTTGCATAAAGCTGTTTTGGAATCCTCGTTGCTAACCAGCCACTTCTCCATGAAAGAAAAAAATATGAATTGGTGAATTTTTCTTCCTTTTGTTATAGGAGGAGAGAACTGTAAGGTTTTTAGAGTCTGAGAGGTGAGCTGTGATGAAAACTGCCATTAGCACTTTCACACCTGGTTGCAAACCACTGCAGTCAATGCTGTTCTACTGACAAAGCAGTGTTAGCCTGTCGGGTTGGGATTTAACACTGGCCTTTCAAAGCTGCTGTCCTGCAAGTGTGGAGAAGTTAAATGAGAGCCACTGATTCTCTTTCGAGTTTCCTGGGTTTTTAATGAAAGATTTCTCGTGCTGCTGTAGCTGGTGTAGCTCAAGTGCTTCATCTTTTGCCACAATTCCTGCAAGCTTGAACAATTTCTGTATTTATGGAGGTGAGTTGCTTTCTGTATTTATCAGGTGCATTCACAGCTGCCAAGAGGAGTGCCAGCTTGAGACTGCAAAGTTTTATCACTCTGACTCTAAATAAAATCCATATTAAGACTATCAGCTAATTTGTAGCTACTCTGGCAGGCAGCAATGACTTTTTTGGGCATTGTTGAAAGGAAGTAGAGTGAAGCAACCAAAGCTGAGCAAGATGGGGAAGCTTCACATCCCACTGATATCTTGGGTCATGGTAAACTGCCAGAATTTGGATTAGAGCTCTTCTCTCAAATATATTAATCTCTATTGTCAACAAAGGTAAATTTTTTTGGGTAAGATGTGCTTTCTTCTCTCCAATTTCCACTCTGCCTCATGGCTTTATTCACATCTCTTTATTCTGGGTAAGATCCTGTCCAACAGTTCTCTTTGTCTAATGTACTGCTAGATCATGATTTCTCTGTCTCTGGTTACTCATGTAATTTCTCTAAGTGCTTTGATGAAGTTCAGTTCTGAATTTTTAGGAATCAGCTGCTTCTCAGCAGCAGCATTGCCCTCTGGTGGATGCATGACTCCAGTGGGAGAAAAGGGAGAGAGGAAAAAGTCACGTGGATTGGTCCTTTTGTTTTTCTTTATTCCACCCAAATCTCTGTGAATTTAGAGGGTGGATTAAACATTAAAGCTACACCGCAGAATATTGCAAAAATATTGGAAAATAAAAGCTTACATTATATTTCTACCAATTTATAATCGTGTGAAATAGATGCCATTACTGACCACAGCTTTAAGCGGAGCCTTAATGATGGAAACACTTTTAAAAAGTGTAAGAAATCTTCAGTACACAAGAAGTGTAACTACTATAAACAAAGGGCTTAGATAGCATATAAATAAATTGAGAATGAGGAGGAAAACTCTTTCCAAAAGGCTAAAAAAGCTTTTTTGCTGACATCATTAAAATAATTCTAAAATATGCTTAATTGAAACTTCCTATTTTTACCTGAGCTAGAAACTTTAAATTCTGAGCCCAAGTAACACTTAAGGGACATAATGAAGCTGGTCAAAAAAAAAAAGAATTGAAAAATAACTCTAAATCATGAAAAATAAAAACAAAAAACAAAAAACAAGACTGAAGGCTTTGGAAATGGGATGTAGTTCTTTGTGCAACTCAGTAACTGAGCTGCAGATGATGATGATGATGATGATAAGTTTCTGATGACTTATTAAATTTCCTGCAAACATATCCCATTTAAATGGGAGTCCAGACCTTTGGCTGGGGTTTTGAAAGAAGTAGAGCGAGAGGTCTTTGGAGCCCAATACCTATTTTAAAATGTTCTGTTGATTTAAGGTTGATAATTTTTCATAGTACTTTGTGCTTTTAGCTTCCCTCTGGTACTAACTTTAGTTACTTTCACCATATATTTCTTCTTCCTAGCTGATACTAGAAGAATGTAATTGAATTCTGCTTTTTCATCAACTCTGGGTTACTGGGCAATATTCTGAGCTTAACATTTTGTCCTGAGAATACTAACAATAACATAAATAAATAACCTATTTAATAACCTAATAAATAGCCTATTTAAAGATTTCTCATTTCTGAGCCTTTCAGAAAATATATTGTTTGCACACATGAGGAACCTTTTAGTCTGTGGGCTTTCTTCAGACCTTATGTCAAGGGACTTTGTTGTTGATCTTTTATAATTCCATGAAGGAATGGTATATTCAAAGCCAAGTCATCATAATTTGATGTAAAAAAAAAATATTAGGATATTGAGATATATGAAGGTTTTAATAATTTAAAAGCTCTTTAATGGTCTTTAATGGTCTCTCCAGTGAAAACATGCAATATTTCATTCTAGAAAGAACCGTGGAACTATTTCAAAATATGAAAACAAATGAGAGTGCACAGACACCATGCATGATATCTCATTTTAAACATCTTAAAAATTGTATGCTTCTTTTACATGGTAGAGGTTTAATGATGCAGATTTTAAATAATGGAAATCAGCAAAGTAAGCCGCAACTGGAAGAGATTTGAACTAAAAGTTTTCAGTTGGTCTTTTGATGCCCTTGCATAAAGTCAAGCTACAACAAGTACAATTAACAGATGAAAGTAATCTTTTTTGCCTTTGCTGCTCTAATTCATTACTGTTTTAAAAATGCAAACACGGAGAAGAAAGTATATCAATAGCAAGCTCATTATTGAAAAAAAAATAAATTTCTGTATCAGGAATAAGTAACAAGAAATTTGATACCAGTACCAGAGAAGAAAATCTGGCTTGATTGCTGTATTTCTAGCTAAAATCTAAAAATCTCTTTATGAGAATCACAGTGTCTGTGCCTTGGAAGCTTTTAGATGGTTTAGGTATAGAAAATTATTACTATTTAAATGGAGGAGGAGATTAAAGTCAGATAAATTCTCTTTAAATCCTAAGAAACAAAACTAAGTCTACTTTCCTGTAATAGTTTTTTCAGTGTAGAAATATCAGATATCTAAACTGAATTTGGATGTCAGCACAAGCTGAAATTCCTGTTGTTGCCTCATCTGTAGTTATTCAGAGATAATTCGAAGCACGTATAATAATAGAATTACAGCTCTAATGACAGTATTCACTGTCTTCCACGACACATTTTGTTCTCTTTTTTTTTTATTTTCCCCCTAATGATTGTGGCTTGTTTTCAGATTTCTTTACAAATACATTATCATTTTTTACCTAAGAGATACACATTATATTTAGAGTGCTTGGTTCTAAGTAATTTATTTTTTCTGTCTCTTTTATAAGCCATATTTGGAATAAAAAGCATGAAAGCATTATCTCCTTATTTGTCACAGGAGATTAATTGGATTGGAGCAGTTGCTTGAAAGTAAATTTTCAATGAAGCTTGTTTTGCAAAACTGCTTGTATTCACAAACCATCTGCCAGTTCCTCCTTAATTTACTGAAGCTTCTAGGACAATCTTGGCCTTTTATGGAAACAAAAGGCAAAACAATGCTGAGAAGTTTTGATCTGAAAAAAAAAAATTAAATAAAAAACCTTCATGGTTGTCTCAACAATTGAAAAAGATATCTATGAAAATAGAACAGTGTTTGGGCAAAGTTTCTTTTTCCAATTTGACTATTTTTTCCAAGTCTGTTTTAAATGGAAGTTTATCTACATGTTTCCAGTTAGAAGGAAATTCTACCATGAGTATATGGATTTTGGTCTGTGTCATGCTTATTCTATTTTTTGTTCTCCCTACGATTTTTTTTCTGACCACTTAGCAGTTCAGTTTAGTCCTGATTATGGTTCCTGATGGCTGGAAAGCAGAAGTGAAGTTATTTAGTAGCATACAGCAAAATTTGGAAAAGCCTTCTTATTTAATTGCATGTGATTGGAAATGATCCTTTACATCACCTGTAGTATATGCCAAGGTAAATGAAAAGTATTCTGTGAAAAGATGCATCCATAATTATTACTAAATATTTTAAGTAGGTTTTAATGACATCACCTTAACTTTTGCAGAATTTCATATGAATTAATATAAATATATTATTAATATAAATTAATATGCTTCTTTCAGTTTAAGTAAACTTTGCCATCTTTGGCCTGTTCTGTCCATCTTCAACTTTCATGCCTCTTCAATCACTTCTAACCAGTGCACTTCTTTGTGAGCTGTTGTTTTCAATCTTGTAGAATACATCCCATGAGAGCACTTCTATCAATGCATTATCCTTCCTGTATTATCACTCTGTTCACTATTAATTCATGAGACTGATTCACCCCCTTCCTTGTAGAGAAATATTAACATATAATTAAGATACAAATCCAAATGTTAGAGCATAATAACAGAAAAACCATCTGAGGGAAACAAAATCACAGAAGTGACATGTTCTAGAAGAGGGCTGCAGACGAAGATTAATTGGTGAGCACTCACAGTGACAGCAGATAACTCATGTGTTGCATTGACAGAGGGAATGAAAGAGCTGGAATCTGCAGACTCTTTGTCATAAATAAGAAGATGGCTTTCTGCAGAGCAATTCCTAAATCTGTTTACATTTAAAATATTTTTCATGTTGAAAATAATTTGCTAAATGCTATGCAAAATCTATGTAGTTTCACTGTAGTCGGATCAGTTCACACTCCCTTGGCTCTTCTATGTCACTTATATTATCAATCATTAGCTGTGAATTCAAACAAGAGCAAACTTTTATTAAAATCACACTACTGGAGCAGCAAGTGGGTTAATGACATTCTGAATTTGTGCTTGGCATTTGCTGCTCAAGTCTTAAAAGGTGCATAGACACACGGCAACACTTCATTGATCTGTAGTTATCTTCTGTGTTTATCTTCTGTGCATGTGTGTGCATGTGCTTTGCATTAAAACTTCAGATTCCTTAGGCCACTAACCAGGTTTACTAAAAGGAAAGTACATTTCATTTTTAATGTATTATTACACTGGTGAAAAACAGGTGAAGATTTTTAAGTGGGAATTTTTACAGGAGATGATTTGTGAAGAGAGGGACAAAGGTTAAAAAGAAATACTTTGAAATCATGTGTCTGAAAATGACTTCATCTTTGTTAAAGATTTAATGCACTGCAAGGAGGTTCCGTACAAAGTTACTTCTGCCAAGGATACCATGGGATGAAGAGCACAATTCCAGTAACACCTCCAGAAAATGATGCCAATAAATGAAAATGCATGTACAATTAGGCACTAAAATATTCATAACATTTCAGAAATTGAAGTGTTATAGTATAAGAAGGTAAGAACAAAAGCAGATAACTAGACATTAATAGCTAAATCTTACATAAAGTACATTTGAATCAGACAGACACAAAATGCAGTTCATATATTATGAATTCCAAGCATATAAAAATTCTCATAGAAAATATAAGTTGAGACTAAACTTCGAATTTAAAGGTATTAGGGATTTGAGAAATTCAGAATGAAGTGGGGCGATTTTGCAGAATGCAGAACTAACAATTTGATCTACCAATAGCTGAGGCACCTTATATCCCAGATCCCATCAGTGTCAGGACAAATGAGTTTCATCAGCCATTTAAGAAGGTTCTACTGCACAAACAAATAAAGAAACTGTATCAAAGTTGCCTGTAAATAAGACACATGGGCAGCCTAGGTTTTAATCCTGGGTTGTTTTGTTTTTTCCTTTCATGCGAAGATTAAGAGACGTTTCTGGGAAGAAGTCTCTCTCTTTCCTGAAACTTCACTGACTAATGATGGCTGGTATTTACCACAATGAGGTAGTTTGAATGTGAGAGATCAGTGCTTTGAATTGTATCTTCCAGCCAGTCTCCTTGAGAGTATACAATAGTGATCCCCCTTCCTTCCCCAGTCCCATTCTTCACTCTCTGTGAAAGGATAAACTTGGCTAACTCTGAAGTCCTCATTGCAGTGCCAGGGTGGTTGTATCACCACACGTGGTAGGCTGCTGCAACGGTACAGTCATTCCAGCCAAACCAAAATCAGTGCCTGAATGAATTACATAGGTTGCGAAGACACTTAGGAGCTGTGAATTTGGGCATGAAGTTCAGGCAACGATTTGTAACCTTACACAGTTCTATTTAATATGGCAGAGCTCAGCACTAGAAATCAGAATCACGAAGTCTTAATCCTTCAAAAACACTCTGATAATCTATTTCAGGTGGTACAGATGTGGAAAAGTCTTTCTCTGGTAGTTTATACCATTATCAAAACATTGCACTAAAAATCCTGCCCTGAATTTTCATTAGGAATGTCATATAAAAGACTCAGTTTTACAGTCCTTGGATTTATAGTTTACATGTCCTGAATAGTGAAATAATACTTAGAGCTCTGTATTAAGGGTTCACGTCCTTCCTTCCCATCATCACGTTCCAAATATGTTCACAAATAGCTGGTGCAAAGTTAGACACAATGCCAGTTTGGACTGGAAATTGTATTTATCTTGTGATGGACGGTGTAATTATACAAAAAATAATTAGGATTGGCTTGAAAAAGTGTCTATTGAGCTGGCCCTTTTCAGCCATCCTTTTTACAATCATCCTGTCTGAACTAATAGAAAGTAAATAATGGTTAAAAGGTAATGAGAAGTAATGGACCTTAAACAGATTGACTGTTGATTGGGTACCACCAATTTGCAGCATTTGTTCCTCCTTTAAGGCCCTCGAGCTGTGCAGCTCCCTAGCAACAATGAAATCTGCTCTGAGATATTCTCATACAGCAAAAGCTGCACTTGCCAGCACGGTATGGTGATAATCGAGCTGGCAACAGAGCTGAAATTGCTGTGCAACAAATACCCTTACATTCTGCAAGATGTTACACTCTGCTCTGTGCATGGCAGCCACGATTATAAAGCCTTGCCTCTTGAGAAAATATTTTCATACTTTAATTTTTTTCCATATGCAAAAGTTGTTGTGATGGGGAGGGTGTGTATGCATTTATCTTATGCTAACAGTGTCAGAACACTGTCAGTATTCTGGGGCGCTAATCTGCAATAATATACAAAGCTGTGTTTGGACAATTCAGATCTGAACTCCAGTTTCTTCAAAATATTTGTGTTGCACTTCTTTCCTACATTTGAATTTAGAGTAATCTTTTCCCTCATGCCTTATTTTCTCATGTATGAAAGGAGACAATATTATTTACATACATCACGGGGTTGAATTAAGGGAGACAAAGGGGGTAGTTTCAGTAATAAAAATCTTAATTATTGTACTATTTTGTGAAGTGATTGGATAGAGATGGTACTGTAATTTTCATGCAGTAGGAAAATAGGCAAATCTTGTCCTATCTGGTCCACTGTCTCTATTAGCATTATGTCTTCTTCTAGCCATATAGGGAAATGGCATCAAAAGAGCAGCATTCCAGTCATCTGCTGAATTTCTCTCTGTTGTAAATTATTAAGAACCTAACTAACCTAACCTACCTTGTTGAAGTCTTTTTTCAACACAGAACGTTAAACCCTCAGTTAATTTTTCCTACAATGAACTTTGCAATAAATTTCTCACATCTAATTTAAATATTAAAATAATTTACAAATGTTATAGCTTTTTTTCGTATTTCCTGTAATTGAAATTAATATTGGGTTTACAATAATTTTGTAATTGAAATTAATATTGAGTTTTGAGACAGGAATGTTTTCATGTCCTATTGTGGACAGTGTCTTAGCACATTAACATGAAATATTATTCTGATTTTTGTCAGAATTACTCCATCTTTTAAATAGGGCTTTCTAAATTCAGGGCTTGAACTGTTTCAGGGCTCTGTTGTCACTTTGTTAGGCTAAAGTAAAATGTGTTACTATATGGATGTTACATTTTAGGTTTCTGCTTTTTTTTTCCTTTTAATTGAGACAGGAATACCTCTGATTAAAAACTGCATACGTATCTGGTCTTGACAGCATTTATCCCTTTTTTACTGTTTGTACCTTTCCTTAATAAATGTGATTGCAACCCCACAAATGTGCATGTTACTTTAGATTTCTTTTTGGTTCACAAGCCTGGGATGCAGTCATCTATTTATCTGATAAATAGCATGTGCTTAATGGATGCCTCATCAAATCTCTGAACTGTTAACAGAGATCTAATATCAAACCATTCTGAATTCCAGCTCCTTGTAATTGCCTGCTCGTCCAAAAGTAATCTTGAAAAGAAGAATATTGAATTAATTTGTTACGTGTCCATTAGCTAATTCCAGTTTTGAGCCTGGCAGTGTCAGGGAGCAGCATACAAAACACATGGAAAGCAAAGTGTGTGCAGGACATTGGCTGTATCTGTGATTGCACTCTTAGCCCCTCTCCTCTCCCTCTTCCCTTCCCCCAGAGATGGGCTGAAGTCTTCGTGGTGTGGGGTAGGGGCATTTCATTCACACCCTGACTTTGGGTTGGTAACTTAAAGTCCTCACTCGCTGTTAAAACTAAGTTTTGGCAAATTCTGTGTAGGCTGCTGCTCTTCCTTGACTTGGCTCCCTCAAGTGTGCAGGGGTTTCAGTGCACAGAGGATGCAAAGTAACCTGCATGAAGCAGTGATGTGGCTTTGCCCTAGGTGTGAGTGCAAATGCAAACCATGAAAAGATGCAGTTTAAAGAAGATACTTTAATAATATATTGAAATACTTTAATAATATTCTGAAAATACGTTTACAGAATTAACTGCCTTGGATTTGGCATTAGCTTTGCTTGCTGCAGCTGCTGAGGTTGATGCAATTTAATCAAGGCAAGCAATTTTAAGTAGCCAAAGTTGGATTTAGAGAGAAATGGTGATTTCTGGGTTTAGATATACCTGCCTCTGTGGAATGTGAATGGGAGAGTGAAATCTGGTCTTAATATCTATTGAGTAGCTTTGAAACAAGCACTGTAGAATTACATTTGTTTGGCACAGTCCTACTGTTCTTCTTTTAATCTTCCCCTGTGTGAAACATGATAGCTGTTTTTACAAAGTGTCAATTTCCCAAATCTTTTGGAGCTCTGTCTTAATATCAATGTGTTTTGACAGAAAGGAAGCTTAAGTTTTTGTTCTCTATGCCAGTTCTACAAAGCCAAAATAATCTCTGATAGTGAAGCTCTGAGTCGATGTGTTCAAATTTCTATTCTCCCAAAGAACAAAACTTGGTGTCAGTTTCATCTGCAATAAAAAATGTGCCAGGAGTGTGAAGTGTAGCAGGACTGGGTTTTCATATGTGCTTATTTTGGGGAATCTTGGACAGGTTTGAATTTATAAAGGCCTGATTCAACATGTAAATGAATCTGGTTTGGGTTTAAAAAATTCCAAAACACTGCTTTACTCAAGATCATTGCAACTTAATCTAAAAGAGGGTTAAGATATTCAGGCATTAAAATCTGAAAACTTAAACATTACTTCTCCTCCCTCCTAGAGAATTTGTTATTCTGTTATTAGCTTGTTAATTGCATAATTATCTGAACTATCTGCATTTTTTGACACCTAAAGTGTGTCTGTTGGAAGTTCTGAACTTTTAGTAGTGGAAACTCTTTCGGAGATCTATGTTATTTTGGAAAAAAAAAAATAAAGCAAAAAAACGAACAAAAAAATGTCCCAAACCAGACACACACCAACACAGAAAACAAACAAACAAACAAACAAACAAAAAAACCAACAAAAACAAACCTTAAAATTGCCTTTTGATCTCAGAAATTAAATGCAGTTTTTGTGGGTTGTAATGTAAAAGTTTTGGGCAAATCTTCCACAGTAACCAGTTTCATTTGTCGGTTTCTCTACCTGGCTCCTCTTGTTCCCACAATAGTCATAAAACAGTTGACTGTATGTTGTAGTATATGTATATTGTCAGCAATTGGAGTAGGTGTCTTTGTACTTTCCATTCCTCTCCTCAAGTTATAGCACAATGTGTAGGAATTTTCAGTGCTACCTGTTGATGAAAATTAAGGGATGACTAAAATAAAATTCCAAGGAAATTATTCCTTATTCTCTTCTTTTCCTATGGTTCATCCCCAGTGCCTGAGAGGCAGCTTCATACCAGCTGTAACCAGCTCAGGATTCGATACATTTCAGCTGGGGATGTGCAAAATACTTTCCTTTATAGTGATTGGACTTAGAGGTGCATTATCTTTACCAGGTATGAGGACACCAGTGGTTTTTAAGGAGGGTATCTGGTGTTTTATAAATAGTGCTGTGTATGGCTTTGGGTTAATTCAAGTGGAATAACTGACACAAAAAACAATGCTCACGTGGTTTATGAGTCTCTTCTGCCTGGCACCCATTCCTGGACAATTCCAGAAAGAGCATCAGTGCAGGTAAGCATGAAGTAAGACTGCTCAAGGGTATTTTAACTGTCTGTGGCTCATAGCTTCCTGAGTGACAAGTGGTATCTGGTTTTGATTGCTGAGTTTTTATTCCATTTAATTTTCTAGTCCATCTTTGAAATAAGGTGGCTCACTCACACCTTAACTGTGGACTGTGTGAAGAATAATTTCTTGCTTTGTTCTTGCTCATGCTTCATTCAAGGGCCCTGTGTGTTTGTGGGGAAAAATGGGGAAAAATTGTGAACAGTGTGAGGTTGTTTGATCACTATCCCATTTTGAATGTGACTTTGTAGCTTTACGTAATATCCTGCTGTGGTAAGCACTGTTTCAACTGAGCAGTCCTAATCTATGAAATTTTTCGTCTTAAAAAAGTCTTCTGGGTGTGATGGTCCTTGTTACCTTCCTCCTCTCTTTCATGATGTGGATTGGTGGAAACATGTGAGCAGCATGGATTTGTGCAGTGGCATTCTCTTAGTGTGATGGGACAGAAGGCATGTTATGATGACATGGACTGCAAAGAGGAAATTTGGTTTGCTCTGGTGGCAGTGTGAAACTGGAGCATTTTGTTGTCTATACCTCTAAGGCACTTAGAGTCTAAGTACTGGAGCTGGGCAGAGAGGAGAGATGTAGATCAATGATAAACAAGTGAGAGCATGCACCATTTGCACCACCAAACTGACATGGATATAGTTTTTTAGGTTATTTTGGAAACCTTCCTTGTTGCCTAGAATATCGATATGCGACCAGCAGTAGTTAATAAGCCCTTTTTTGGTGAAATTTGGGAGCCTCTGCTGATAATACTTATCAGGATGTTATATCAAGAAGAAAGGAAAGGAATACAAAACAGGGGGGAACCCTTGAAGATATTTGAAATCAAAAGATATTGTGTGAAAACTGAAGGATATGGAGGCTCTGGAACACTTTATGAGCAGCTAAACTTGAAGGAGACAGTCACTGGAAGGAGGAAACTTGAAGGAGGAATCACTGTTGCATTACAGGTCTATTGAATTATATCAGAAATCCCTGGCAAAAGTTCTCAAACTTAGTGAGATTTCTGTAGTCCTAGTGGCTCCAGAATTGATAATAGACTGTGAAAAATTTGTGTTGAATTTTAATAGGCTGTGAAAAAGAGGATTTTAATTGCAGTCCTGTATGTTGTGTGAAAGTTTGAGTCAGCATGTGGAAGAAAGTCAAATCCAAGGTCAGTTGTTTGGACATTATTTTAACAGATATGCGCTGCATAAATAGCTCTTGTTCCCCCAGTTTAAGCAGAAAAACAAATGGGATATGGTTGGGGTTTTTTGTTTGGTTTTTTTGTTTGTTTGTTTGGTTTTTGTTTTGTTTTACTTTTTGTCTAGAGAATATAGAATTGGGCTCCGGATTCCTAAATGGAGTGTGTTTGCTGTTGGCTTACATTTAATAGACTTGTTTTCTGAATAAAATCAAACACAAATTTCTGAGGGAGCAAATATAGAAATTTTAAAACACAACTGTCTGGTCAGGCAAATCAAGCCATTCTTCAGCAGCACATTCTTGCACGTTGGTGATATGTGGAAGTAAATAGAGCAGCTCTTAATCCTGTGTCATCACTAGCTGAATTTCTGAATAGAAGGTTTTCACTTCTGTACTTCACTTTTGTAAACACCTGAGGAATCAAATTCTGCTGATATGGTATGAGCAGATTTTTGTTTTGCTTCATCTCCTGTCTTATTCAGACTTACTCACATGTGACTGATCTGCTCTGCTCTCAGCATCAAGTGCAAATGGCATTTGTGGATTCTTGGATTGGGAAAGGCTTTCTTAGCTCAAGTTGTTATGTTACACTGATCGTGCAACCTGTGCAACACAGTTATATTCTACTCAGCAAGCAAAACATTTGAGTCAGCAGATAAATGCATTTTGCAATGGCATGAACTGGATCCTGTGTGTTTATAAATATGTATTTACAGTACACTTTCTTATTTATACTTTATAAATGTATTAAACTAGCATATTTATCTTGCAGATTAAACAGGAACTTGTTGTATATCAGCACAAAGTTATTTCCAGACAAAGTAATGTATTTAAATATGAAGAATCAATGATTGTTGAAGTACTATTTCAGATTTTCTTTTAAATAATTTTCTCTTTTTCCTCTTAATGCTCATGCATTTTTGTAGCTGGAGTACTATATCTGCTGGGTTTGGCACTATTCAATTTGGTGCTATTACTATAAAGTTGCATTATCCGCAGCCAATTGTAAACATAAAGATCATCTGAATGTTCTGATAATTTGTATGTTTAGGATTTACAGTACCAAACATAACAATCATATCCCCTGATTATTTTGTAATCCAGTGAGCAAATAATACCAATCCATCTTTTGTGTTCTTAGTGAGGCAAGTAGAAATAAAATAATTTCGCTGGTAAGGATGAAAATGCATGATTGTGGCTATTTTCCCAATGCAGTTTTGTAATATATCTAATATATTTGTAATATATGTAATAAATAGGCTCCTATCACTCTGCAGAAGCTGGTTGAGTCCAAACCCCTCAATAACTGCCACCATTCCCAGGCAGCGTGGATAAATAGGTGGGGAGCTGGAGAGCAGAGCAATCAGACCTAATGACCTCGCATGTGGAGCATACAGGTTCAGTGATCTCACCTGTTAAAATCTTTGACAAACTTCAGAGTGACCCAGTGGACTGGTGCCCTTTGCTCCTGTGACGTGTTAGAGGCAGCCTTGGAGCAGAGTTTTCAGTTTAATTCAGAGGAATGTGCTTTGTGGTTCCTGGAGACCTGTGTACAGGAATTACTGGAAGAGGTACCTGAAAAGCATCTCCCTAATCTGAAATACAAACTTTAAGGTAGCTGGACCTGCCATTTCTACAGTGCATGATGGATTTTGGTGTCACAGGCACTACCCAGTAAACCTTTTAATGTGAGCAGACATGCTTTATTAGGAAAATAGGATTCAGGTGTGGAGATGAAGAGTTATTGGTTTCAGAATATTTTCTGGAATTGCTGTTGTTTCTGAAGTTAAACGCTTTTGTTCCTGCTTTTGAAGTCTATGAATGCTTTCTTTAACTCTCCTAACTGAGACTACTACACACAGTAGTTATGCAGAGCAGGTGTGTTACAAATGTGTATAGTTTTAACTGCTTGAAATGGCCTGGTTTATTATCATGTGAGACTGATATTGACTGCTGTGAAAATTTACCTGTAGCCCTTTCAGTAATATGACATGTAAATAAACGTCTCCCTTTTTCTTTTATTTTCTCCTTATTAATGACCTCTTAAGGCAGTAAGTCTGTGCAGCTGATCTGTCTTACATAGTTGTGTAAATAATGCAAAAAACAGTAAGATTTTAATCTTAAGTGTTTCAATGATCTTTGATAATAATGTGCTTTAATATGAAGGAGGACACAACTGCAGAAATTTTGTTTGCTATACATTCTTGACATCAGTTGTAGTGATCAGAATTCTCCTGTTAGCAACTGTTATATTCAGTTGGTTACATGTCCCTGATAAACCCCCTTTAAATTTATTTGATTGTTACATTTATTTGGTTTGAAGCTTTTTGGCCCAGATGTTTTTGCAGGACCCTCTAAATTGTGTCTAGTTGTGACTGATATTGCAAGCCAGTGTAGTGTCCTTTGTTTTTTAAATACTTCCTGTATACATATATTTAATCACTTGTCAAATGTTGAACAAACGTGCTCTCTTTATTTCCTCAGTTGTTTATAGCTGTAAAATTCAAGTGATTATACCAATGTGAAACTGAGGCAGGTTCATGTTAGGTTTGCTGATCACAAAGTATCTATAACATTCTTTTTTCTGTATCTCTTGAATAGGTATAAATTATTAATATGCCATTAAATAGTGTTGATTGTTTAATAGGAGCCTGACAGTCTTTTTTTTTTAATATTTTATTATTATTGATGGCTTTTATATGTAATGGTATCTTTTATGATTGCTTTCATATTGAATTTAGCACCTGTGATATGTATTTATATATATTATTACAATTATTATTATACAATTAAAATGGTGGAGGAGGAATTGTGCTTCCCCAATGCACATGATGTTAAGATTTTGTTTAAAAATGAATGGTTGTTTATCTGAACTCTGATTCAAAGTCAGGGATCTCTCTTGGCAGGTGTCAGTCCAGGTTAGCTTTCTATCATCAGGTTTTTTGCTCTGGAATGGAAACCCATAATCTGTGTGCCAGCAGGCCTCGAACTACAGTGGAGTTAGGATTTTACAGCAATGCTAAACTATAATTATCCTAAGTAGCTTATGCTATGAATTGGGGAATAAGAAGAGTAAAGATAAGGATCTAATGTCTGAAGGGCCAAGTTAATAAGGTCACTAATTATGCAAATACAATGAACACATTCATTCTTCTTCCAGTTTTCAAGCTAGTCGTCTGAATAAGTAAGTGATACAGTGCAGGATCTTGAGGTTTTTGGGGACTACTGCTGGTGAGGAACGTCAAATGTTGTTTTCAGCTAGTGACTGTAGAGGTGGTGCTGGCTATGGAAGTTCCAGCTGGAAACAAAGGAATAGGATGAGCTATATATGACTGTTGCCCTGGCATCAGGTAAGTAAGGCCCTACCAGGCACTCACTCAGTTCCCAGTTTAAGCACTTAATTGCTCTGTGTGCTTAAATTATTAACCATCTCCCCAAAATGTAAGATAATATGGAAAAGACACTGTGCTGAGCACAATAAAGTTTTCCTTATTTCACGTAGAGCTTAAAGCACTGTATGAAGCAAATTGAACGGAATAACGTGAAACATCTGGATGTTTCTTAGGGTTTGCGTGTCACCTTTTCCACTGCTTAAATGAAATCAATGTCAGTTGAGCTACAAGTCTTGCACTAGTTTTATGGTGGAACTTTGCTGTTTGATTTATTCACTTTCATCAGAAAGAAGCTGTAACTTAGTGATTGGATACATTGCATATGCTAAAATTGTCCTGAAATCTTGAAAATAGTGCTTAACACTTGGGCAATATGTCAGTTAGGTTTGGATTTTATTTCTTCCTTCTTAAGTTTTGTCTTCTGAACCACTAAAAGGGATTTACTCAAAAATACATGCTGCTTCCAGTCAAAACCTCTCAATCGTTACAGTTATTTTTCTAGACAGATCATTCATCCTGAATATCCCCTCTGACCAAATCAGTGAGCACTATATAAGGTGTACTATACTTATTTTCACATCAGCCCTCTGAAATACTGACATTCATTCTCTTTAAGTCTCTGCAGTACAGAAAAATTCCTCATTTCATCGAAACCTATAAGATATTTGTTAAGGGGTTTTAATATCTTTGCCTGCAACTCAAATTTAGACCCTCAAATTCTGCTCAACTGCCTCAAACCCTGCATATGGCAGAAGTCTCTGAGAGCTTGAATTTCTAATGCTCATGTTCCTTCACTGCCTTATGTTGTGCTTCTGGTCCTAATCTGACTCACCTCAGATGCTGGAGTATTCACTAGTGCCAAGACTAAAACTTGATGGGATTTCAAGACATGGGTTTTTTTTTTTTCCTTCCTTGTCTGAAGGTGCCTGTTAACTTAGAGTGCAACATCCTTCCTGGGTTTCTTATATAAATTGCTTAATTGTAAGAAGGTTCACATAAAATATGACAGACATAGTCTCAAATTATACTGTTGCCATGGAGGATTTAAATTTAATTTCATCTCCTCAGTGCTTCAGTGTGGAAACGTAACAGCTTCAACAAAGAGGATTTGGAAAGCATCTCCAATGAAGAGCATAGGATTTTGGTTATTTAGGGGAAAGGACAGCAATACTGCCTGTGAATGATTTCCGGTCATCTGGGTTAGCTAAATTGAATTTTAAATCTGAATACTAAAAACTGTTCTGTGGAAAGAAAAGGGCATTTTTGTTTTTCAGATCATTATTCTTGCCAGCTATACCATGAATGTGGATTTCCTAGCTGTTTGTAGTTCTGTATGTGGTAAACACATAACTTAAAATACTTGGATATATATCTCCTTGCCATAAAACAAGGAATGTATAAGGAATTGTTAGAGGATTATTAGAGAATCCAGAAATTAAACTTTAATCTCTTCTGGTGTTTTTTCTTGCAAGGGCCCATGATGACAGGTTCAGGGAATATCTTTTTGTGCATTTAGAAAATTCTCATGCTCATAAAGAATTTATTGAACTGAAACTGTTCTCAGCTTCTCTGAGCTCAAAACATTATTTGTTTAACCTAAAAGCCAAACTATTGTGGTTATGAAATAATTAAACAGCCTTGAAAGACATCTACTTGGACAATAATCTCATTGTAGAAAATACCACCTTTTTCATGCAAACTGTCATCCAACTAATTTAAAACCTAAGTGCAGTATATCAGCCATGACCACTTGGCATCTGTTTCACTAGAAATTGCTTACATAATTTGTTTTGCCTCTTTATTTTTATATCTTAGGTTTTTGTCTTCAACTGGGTATTTTTTTCAAAAAAACATGTTTGTTTCACCATGATGCTCCTTCTGAAGAGGGTGGCAATCTAAGTTTGAAATTGGGATTTAGAATAACATCCTGACTCTCTTAAATTGAGTTGTGTGCGCTCTGCAGTATGTTCTTTCTTTATCAAGTGGGTACTGACACAATGAGTATTTTTAAGGGGGAAAATACACAAAAATTAAACCTTTTTTAGATGCAAATATATTGTAGACAGCTAATAGATATTTGATATTGAATATCCAACTCAATTTTTATTTACAATCCTTTGTGGTGTGTATCTATTTTTAGATGACGGCAGATCTGCAATACAGCTGCAAAATCTTCACACTTCTTACTGCGTAATAAAGAATGAAATACAACAAACTTAGCACTGAAATGCACTGTTTTAATACTAGGACAAGTTCTACAAGTCCGTTGATCACATTCTCTTTATTGCATAACCAACTTACTTGAAAAAGATTAAAAGTTGAAATAGTTGTTATCTATGTTCAAAAAGGAGGAAATTAAATCTTGTAGTTGCTCTCTGGCCCTCAAGATTTATGAGGAACTATAGACTCTTCAATTGTTTTACTTGGAAAATGAATGCCTTTTGAGGTGTTGATGTTCAACCTCCTATAAAATAAATAAAAAACGGAACACTTCATTTAGCTGTGTCTTAATAGCATACTTGGAATTGCTACTGGGACTCTTACTTTTTAATCCAGATCAAAACCCTTGAACCTGTTTTGTAATATGGGGACATACTTATGCCTGGTCTAACACAAAAGACTAATAGAGTTATGTCCTATTTCAGCTTTGTAGTTTGTAGCTCTGTCAAATACAAAGCTTTGATTACAGGTTTTAAGTATCCATATCAACTTCAGCCATTTGGTGACTTTACAGTCCAAAACCAGGGTTTTAGTTTGAGGCAGTCAAGAGAAGGTGGAAATCCATTTTAAAAATCATCTCTTTGTGATTCAATCAAATATGTACTCTACAAACTTGTCTTGTAGGAAGCTACCAGACCCCAAATCACATTCAGGCTGTGTGAAACATCAACTGACACAGCTGCCTTCAGTGCAGTGATATTTTGGAGTAGCATAAATGCTGAACAAGCCCCATCATCACAACAATCTTTCATGCTAACCCACCATTACAGAATTCTGGTGTCTCAGTTTATGTTCTAAGAGGCTTCAAAGATTGTAATCTTTTGCAAAAGTCTGTTTGAACCAGCCTGCTGTGGTGTGTGGCCATACTGTGATAAGTAAAATGCCAGTGAAATGGTCTTACGTTGGTCTGTATACTTGTATGATATAGTTAGTGGGAATGAGGAAATAAATTTCTTTTTTCATGGGGAGCGAGATATCCTCTGGTTTTGGAGTGGTGATTTGTGTAGAATCAAGGATTTCTTTATTTGTATATATTTCTATAAATAAATATACTACTTTCTACTATCTTTGGAGTAAGATCTAAAACTAAATCAGTCATATTGTCTAGGAGAAAAACTATGATTTCTATTTTTTTTATAGCTCAAGCATTTTTGATTCTGTGATGTAACTGTAGCTGACAGAAAGGTCTTAAAATGCTCAACCACATTTAAGTTTTAAGAATTAAAATAGGCTCTAAAGCAGCAAAAGTTCACCTTAAATAATAATCAGAAAAAGAATGGAAGCTAAGAGGTTTGGTATGCATGTGTAAAAGCTGCTCTTTGCTCCAGGCATTAGCTTCCTACCACATCTGGTCAAAAGTGTGTCTTTTTGAGGTCAGATTGTAAAATACTTGAAGAGGTCAGATAAAGTTGTTTTACTTGTGTAAAGCCAGTAGACTTGTTTTGGTTTAAACAGGTGTTACTGAATTTAGATTTTATCCCAGAAATTTACTGTAAAAAAACACAGGTATTAAATTCATGCATCCAGGAAAAAAAAATTCCTTCAGGTTGACCCTTCCCCCACTACTTGTAGTCAGATGTGCTTATTTTTTCTGTGACATTTAGGTGTTGAAATTTTCTCAAGAAATTAAGATGATGTGACAGATTACTGTATGCACAAGAAAGAGGCGATGATATTTCTTCCTTGACAGAGAGGAAATGTATGGTGATACAAGTTTTATTTTAATATATATATCTACTTATGAAATGTGCTTTGTTTTACATTGATTAGAAATTCGTGAAGAATAGCTGCTGTTATATTAGCATTGATGAAGAGCATGCCTACTACATTTGGCATGCAGTTGCTATGGCAACTGTACTGTAGAGTGACCCAAATTAATTTTCCACCAGTCACTAAGTGCTCTGTCAGGTTTTTTTGTNGGGGGTTTTTTTTGAGGAATCTTGCCTTATGATTTGTCTCTTGAAAGCAATGGCTGAGCTATGTTAATCAGCCAAAATCTCCCACCTTTGTTTGTGCAGTTAAATGCATGCTATTTAAATCTCAGTATTATTGAGAGAAACACTTGAATGAATAACAAGTAATTGAATGGAAGTAAATGGGCAGTATCTTCATCGTAATTGGAGTAGACAACATAGTGTGGTCATTTGCAACCTCTGGCTTTGCACTGCTTTTCTGCTTCACATCCAGGCTTCTAAGTCCCTCTAGCAAGTCTTTCCTGATCCTGATCAGAAAGGGAGCAGAGAATACTGTGCTCTGCATATTTAACTTGCTGTCCAGAATTCATTAGCAGGGTGCTCAGTGAATGCCAGTAGAACATCCTTTGGCAATAAAAAGATACGAACTCCTGATAGAGATATTGGCTACTTATTGCTGGCATGGAGCTGATTCCCACTTCCAAATCTTCTTGATTGTGTAGCTGGTTTGTCGTGTTAAGTGACACAAAGTCAGCCATTCAAGTTTAAAGTTACTACTTTTAATTATTTGTCATCGTCATATAACACAGCATTTTGGTGCCTGGCAGTGACCAGGATGGTGCTTTGTGTCTGCATTTCCCCCTGCTGGACATGGTTTTGCCTCACCCCTTTGTTCCCAAAGGATTTCTATCTCTGTGTCAATGAATGCACGTTCCTTACCTGAAGCTCGTTTGTGCCTTGCCCATTTTTGCAGCTTTTTCTTCTGTAAGGATCATTTCTGTATGCAAAGTGAGGGCATCTGCATTTCTATACACCTTTGTAATATGCAAAACAGTGTAATTGCTTTGTATTTTTATAGACAGGGATGAAGTACCTTAAAAACAGGGTCTTAAAACACCATGTGCACAAAAGTTTTGCAAGTATAATGTGTAGATTTGCTGCTAACTTTGTAATAGCTGTTCAGGATATATGATATTGTGTTGCTATACTATCAGCTTATATCTAGGCAGTTCTCATACTGTCTGCTTTGTTCATTAATACAGAGCTCTTAGATTGCTTCTGGTATTTTGATTTGCTAATTAAAGAAACTAAATTTCAGGTATAAGACGTGATTTTGAGAGGAGAATCTTCCATTGGCTTTTTTTTTTTAACCATTCTGGTGATTCAACCAAGACCAAAAATGTATTTATTACTTTTAGTATGGGCTTTGCTTACTAACTTCTTGAAAGGAATATGTAGAAATTCTGCAAGCATAATATTGCATCAAACTAACACAAAGCTTTTAATCATGAAAACACTACTTGTGTCTCTGCATTTAAACTCTTCAAAATGCTTGCATAGCAACTCCAAATGTGTAAAAAAGCTCTGAGTTTGTTGTATTAATAAATAGACAAGAATTCCTGCTAATAATTCCTGTTGTCTTACAGCTTTTGAAGCAGGATTTTGTGGTGTTTTTCTGAACATCTTTTGTCAAGTAACCTTTAAAAGAATAAATCTGTATTTTCAACATGAAGCCAGTTGGCTGATTCCAAACACCTCATCAGTAAAAGTATATTTATATGAACTTGAGGCTTGGGAAAACTTAACCTTACATACTTCCAGGCATTATTTTTGTTTGCATAAAGGATAGGACAGTCTCTCCAGTGTCTCCTGGTGACATGGATTTAATTGGATAGGATATCTATCCAATTACAGAAAAAAGCACTGGGAAATCCAGAATGTTCTCTACCCTTGTTGTGGGGTAGTGGCTTTTTAGAAGAATCTGTTTTAAAGACCACTGAAAACATGCTGTTGATGACTAATTGCATTCTGCCTCTGAAATATTAGCTTCTATGGAAGCCAGGGTATTGATGGAAAAAGAGCTTTCAAAATCTTGTCTTTGAAGACGTCTTTTTAACTCTGAGAAGTAAATTTTCTTTTGACTCATAAAAGCAAACAGGGGTTTGAGGGCTGAACATGTACCTTTGCTTCGTATTTTGCAAGTGGTTGCTGAGATGAGAACATCTAGTAGTGTACTCACTTTAAAGACTTTCTGTAATCAATATGCATAGACCAAGTAATGAAAGGCAGGGACAAACTGGGGGGGGGGGGGGGGGGAGAGGAGGATTTTTTACTGGTGTTCTTTTTTCTGTCCTTATGAACTGCTAAGACCATTGGAGTGTCATAATGAACTCTTGTGTGCAAAATTTTGCCCTTTCTGTATTAAGGAAAATAAGTGAACTACTTCTAATGTGAGGGGGTGGAAATTGGTGACCCAGGATGTCCTTTCTAGCTCCATGTTCTCTGCTACATTTTCTGACATGATGGTGTAGAAACTCTCTTGTTAATAATTTGTAATAATCCAATCCATTGTAAAAACAAAATGTCTATTTCTAGACTTAAAGAAGTAATGTAGTGAAGTAGGTGGAAAGAAAGCTTCACCAAATTTTAAGGAACAGAGCAGATATCTGGAAGACTTATTCAAGAATAACAAACTGTGTGATTATACTGTAATACTCTGTAGTCAAATACGGCCTTACTTCTGATTCCTGTCCATGAGTGTGGTGTGTAACAGCCTAAAAGACCCTTCGATGTCTTAGATTCCTTTTTCTCTGCTCTGTTCTTATGCTGAGGGAAGCTGAGTAAATGCCATTATCAGAGCCTTTTTATTTTTCTTTTTTTCCATTAGGCCTTAACGCCTGTCATTGAAATTGGAAGTGCATCATAGTTCTTTGCAGTGAGACTAGTAATTTGTTAAGAAAAGGTGTAACAGATTTGACTGATTCCTGAATGGCTTTCATCTTTGCAAAATGCTGTTCTTGTGCAGTTCTAATGGTGATCCCAAAAGCCATCAACCGAGGTTGTGAAAGGATATATTACCAGAATGGAATACTTGTCTTCCTCTGTATGCAAAGCAATACATTATTTATTTGCACGGCAACTTAAGGCTATTGCATCATGACTCTGTCCCCAGAAAATGACAGAAGCCTTTCCTCTGTGCTTGTGTTTGCCTGTAGTAGAAAGTGGGGATTCTTGCCAGCATGTGCAAGAGTGACACAGGACTCAAAAAGGTAAAAAAAAAAAAAAAAAAAAAAGGAGGCAGGGGATGATGACAAAAAGAAAAAACCCAAGAAACCAAAACATAAAGCTCCAAGCCGGAGCATGCCTGTTCCCCTCTGCCCTTCCTCAAGAAACTCGAAACTCTCAAGCCATTGCAGTTTCTCTTATAGTATCACTGTTTCCTTTAGATCTTTCCAATAATCTAAATTTAAAAAGAAGGGATGGAGGAACCCACAGTACCCAATCTTCTGATTCTGCAGCTTCCTATGCTCTCAGATTCTGAATGTTTGGCTTGGAAACACCATGGGCTGTCTGAATCTTAAAAAGGCAGCAAAACTGGTGTCTCTAAGTTGAGGTTTAATCAACTTGAACAACCTGGCTCAAAACATATGAAATGTATATTGAAAATTAATGCATATCAATGAAAGATATTCTGGTCATTTTGGAAAAAAAGGCAAGAAAAATTCAAAGATATCCTGACGCGTTAATAAGCATAATGCTGATCTGCCTAATAAAGTTGGAAGATCTGAAGATTCTGAAATGCTTAAAACTGCATTTTAATATGGAAGAGGTATTTTTACTCAGTTATTTTAGCTATTCTGTTTTGAAGCCAATATAAAGATTTTGGTGATAAACTCCTTGGAATTTGAAAAGGAAATACAGAACAAAGGTAGGATATACAAAAGTGTGCTTCAGGAGCGTGAATATGTACATGTGCCTACAAGTTGTAGTGCTTAAATATAAATTTTTCTCACTTCCATGTGAGTGTGATAAGGCACAGATGAAAGGAGTTATATTTAGAGACCAGACAAGAGTTTGTGATGATGTTTTAAGAACTTGCTTGTCCCTTTACTGTCTCCAGTTAAATGGTTTTGTTCCTCAGGTAACACTCACAGCTATTACCTGTTGCCAGGTCCAGAAGAGTGAAGCTGCATAACCAGCTGCTGAAGGCTGCTTAAGTGTTCTACTCAGCTTTGTAATACGGTTTAATTAAATGTTGTTTAGCTGAGGGGAAGGAAGAAAAAAGCAATTAAACATGCTTAAGTATTCCTGTTTCAGTTGTAAGTCTTATTAAGCACTCTTGCTTCTAGGTCTGATTGAGGATGAATATTTGTTCTTTAAGTTTGGGGATTCGAGAAAAAGGTCACGTGAATGTTGAGTGACTTCATACAGAACTATTATGTTTTTAGTGAATAAAGCAAATATTTTATTACCCCTTCCTCAGTTGTAGGCAAAATATTAAAGTTTAATTATAACCACTGCAGAAAAGAGACAGAGAGGTTTTATCTTTCTCCTGTTCTACCTCCTTTCCTGTCTCCATCCAGTGGTTTATTGGGGAGTGTCAGAGCAGCACCCAGAGGGAGCTGTATGCTATACTGACTTCAGGCACACTTGCACAGAAGGGATCTTGGAGCAGGGAGGTTTGGCAAAGTTATTTTAATTTCTAGGCATTGAATAGACCCGTTTCCTCATAGTATGCAGGAGGAGAGAAATGTTCTGTGGAAAGCATTTCTGAACATTTTTGCTAAGTCATTTTATTGAGTGATTATATGATGGCATGCATTGAGTGGAACTCTGCACTTTCCATGATACTGCAGTAAATCTGTGGTGATAAAGCTTGAAAATGTTGTGGTGGGAGAAGTGGGTTAAAGTAGTACCTGTGGAAGAGACGCAGGATGCTTATTAGCTTAGTCAGATTTCTGCATTCTCCAGAAATAGATGCTACTGTTTAAAACCTTTCATAGTTGTACATGTATGCAATGAAGCACTGTTTGTTCTTAATGCTAGGCTTGTTTTAGCTCGAAGACAAAAGCAGCAAATACATGTAATACAAGAGAAGGCAGTAATAAAAAGGGAAAGGTTATTGGTTTGGAATTCAAATTGCTACCACTCAGGGGAGCAACATTTGTAGTACATGAGGGTTGACTAGAAGATTAGACATATGTAAAATGGACTGACAAACTTGGAGAAGGAGAAAGGGGAAGCAAATGAATTGCTTCCTTTAATTAGGCAAATAACCATTTTGTGACTGCTTGACTTCAATTTGGTTACAATGATTAAAAAAAACCAAAACATCTAATTAGGAGAAATGTGATGGTCAAGAAATGCAATATAACCTGTCTTATTATATAAAATATAATATAATTTATTTAAATTCTAGAACTGGTGTTGAAAGGTGACTGTGAGCACATAATTTTTATTGTAAATTATATTCTAGTACAAGTGTTAATGAACTAGCATATTGTCACTTACTGAAGAATCAGCAGGTGTGGTTCTCTTTACACTGTTCAAGAAGCTAAATGCCATTTACTTTGTTCACCCCTTTTGTGAGCAATTCGCTTAGGAAAAATGAGTCATCCCTTTAATGTGGGCCATTTGGATAACTTCATGAAGTTTCTCAGTCAGCTGTCCTGGTAAAATAAGGATACAGAGAGAGTCTATAAACTAGTTTTGCTGTGATGGCCATCATCTCAGAAACTGAACACTGTTGCATAAGGGGATAAAAAACACTCACCTGACCCTCGGAAGTGTTTGTGGCAGAGCTGCTCACTGAATGCGGAGTTTAATGGTTTCAATAACTTACCTGTAGCATTGTCCTGTCATGTAATCACAACCCCATGCCACTTTGACCAAGTTGCACCTGTCATGGGGCTGCCTCTGTGAGTTAATAAGACTACAATTGTCAGCTGGGGGCTTCTCATCCAAGACGTGCTTTCCCCTTCCCCCATGGGCAGTGGCTGCAGATCTATGCTACTTCCCTTAAGTAGGTGAGCTTTGGAACTAGGCCAAGATCCAAAAAGATATTCTTAATCATTGTTGAATCTTGGCCTGGTCAGCCCAATCATTGGCCTGTGTTGCCATGTAGCAAGATGAGTCTGTAGCAGGAAAGGAGATGCTGTGAGTGTGCGGTGAAGGCAGATCAGCCTTCTCTCCAACACTCCTGAATCTGCTTAGGCAGCTTATGAAACTGCCTTCATGGGAGTTAAGAACTTTGGGGTTGAAGTCCTTGAAAGTTGTCCAAGACCTGGTCTTTCTGATCTGTATTTCCTAACCACAGAAAATCTGGTATTTGCTTGAAAGTAATGAGAATAGATTTGAACTACAAGTTCAAATTTAGTTTTGTGCAAATGATAGTTAAATGGAGATAATTTTTTTTATTTATTAGTCAAAACAACCAGCTAGATAACTCATAATTCTTAAACATGCATACAAGCTTGCAGGGATGACTGGACTGGCTGTTTAAACATTTTGCTGTTGACTATAGCTCTTTTGGAGACTGTTTGCAAATGGCATATTTGATTGCTGGGTGACTACCATGCCAGACAAAATCCAATCTTTTTTTTTTTTTTGCTCCTTGAATACATTTCTGAAATTGGAAACCAGTGAAAAATGATCTACCTGTAAGCAGACATTCTGCTACCAGGGAAGGAGGTAAGAAAGAGCATGTTGTTAGCCTTAAGGAATCTTTCTTTAGCAGGAGGTAATGGGACTGGTGCTTCAAGCCAAGATGAATTACTTGTGCAGCTTGTAATTTATTGAACTCTGTAGTCTTCCAGAATGATCCAAATTGGAGTTATATCATGAATGTATTTGACACCTATTTTTCTCTGTAAGCTGTAGCTCACGTTAATGTTTTCACCAATGGGTTTTTCTTCTGAGTTACAAATCCTGTTGTGTGAGCAGTCAAGAGACTAAAGTAACTACTGGTCTCCCTTTCACATTTGCAACAATATTGACATAAAACTCAGGAGGCTGTAAAGTCCTTTAGTAGGAGAAGCTCATTATGCAAGTGAATTCTCATCTTCCTGGACCATACAGCAGAAGCTGGTATTGCTATTTCGTGTAGGCAATTATATCACGTTACATGGTACAGTTACTGAAATTTTCTGCTGAAATGATCAAATGAGATTTTACTCTCAAGGTGTGGAGCCTGCTTATTTTCTTCTGGTAAAAGCCATCATTAGTTCATAAAATGCATTCTTGAATATAACATGAAGTAAAGTTAGCTAATTTTCTTTTGAAGGCAGTGAGTATGACAGCATTACATTTTTAAAGACCTTTCAGAAGGCTGTGGAATTAAAAAACAAAACTTTCTTTTTTTTGTTTTTTATTCCATTAGTTAAATGTGCTCTGTAGATAATTTGCTATGCCATGTGATACATCTAATTGATCACTGGGTGGTGTCAAGAGATGGTCCTCTGTTCTGGAAGACAGAATTCTATGTGGGAATCCCAGATCAGGTTTGTATCACAGTAAACCACAGGAGATCAGACTCTCAACTCCTGCGTGATTCACTTCAGTACATAGCTGCTTTTCAGATTTCTGTATTTTTGCCTAAAAATCAATCCATTCATTCTCGCCTGTAAAAGTGTTTTCCATGTGTCTGAATAGGAGGGTTGTTCTGAAACTGATTTCCAGGCACTACTGAATGTGAGATTTGCGCTTTTTTTTATAACTGTAAGGACACAGCTGCACTTCTTGCTTGTTGAGATTTGTGACTCTGTAGTGAAATTTCTGGTGCTCACAATCCATTCTTTATCCCAGTGAGGGGATTGCCAGCAGAAGTGTGCTGCCTGTCTCAGAAATACCTATCCCAAAATGATTAACAGTATTTCTGGGACAATTAATAGGGAAGGGAAATTATGTTCATGATTTAAACTTTTTTTTTCCTTTTTCTCTGTTAAAAGAGACTAGTAAGTAAATGGAAGTGAAAAATCATTTGTGAGCTCAGGAGAGTGGAAAGAAAATGAAGGTGAAGGGGCTAAGATGAGATGCTGCTTCTTATTTTCCTGATCATTTAGGAAATAGGTGTGATGTCAGAGTGAGCGTGTCCTTGCTGAAATTTTGAAAACCTAGCATTTCACTGGGGATACTTTAATTGTATGGATTTTCCTAAAATACTTGCAAATTGGCAACTTCACAGTTCAATATGTAATTGGAAAGTAACTTTGTAAAGTAGTTTTGCTTAGAGATAGTTACAACTGAGCCAGTTGTTTTCTATATGTTCTATTTTTTTTTTTTTAAAAGGAAACTCCTGAAAGTGAATTTTAGAAATTAAATATTTTTTTATGACCTCTTAATGGAGAGACTATTTACAAGAGCATGTAGTGACAGGACAAGGGGGATTGGGTTCAAACTGAGAGAGAGTAGGTTTAGATTGGATATTAGGATGAAATTCTTCATGTGTGAGGCTGGTGAGGCACTGGAACAGTTTGCCCAGAGAAGCTGTGGATGCTCCAACCCTGGGGAAGTGTTCAAAGCCAGGCTGGTTGGGGCACTGAGCAACCTGGTCTAGTGAGAAGTATCCCTGTCCATGGCAGGGAAGTTGGAACTGGATGTTGTTTAAGGTCCATTCCAGCCCAAACCATTCTATGGGTAGTTATTTTTGAAGTCTTTTTGCTATGCAGAAAGTGAACTCTAAGGCAAAATCCTCATGTAACCTCTGGAGTGTAAGGAACTTAGACCTCTATTTGAGTTCAAGTAGTGAAAACTACACAGAAAAGCTGACTTGTGAGAAATGCTTCTTATTCCATTAAGCATCCTGTGGCCATTTACAAAGAAAGTGCTTAAAGGGTTTTAAAAAAAAACACTTCCCATTAATCTTGCCAGAAACTCTTTTGCAGTATTACTCAAGGAGTCAAGGAGTTTAAACTGGGCCAATATCGTGGTGCATACAAATTTAAAATAAAGGCCATCCAGAGGAGATAATTGAATTAAAGTAACAACATGAAGTCAGGTTCTTTTTGTATGAGATTTGCTGGTTGCATGACCAGCTAAGATAGTAATGGGAAAAAGGAACATGGAAGTGTCTCTTTGAGTCAGTCTGTTTGCCATCAAATGTCTGCAACCATGCAACAGTGTGTGTGTATGTTTCTTTCCCAGCAGAGATTTATATATATTTTAATACAATATTCTAGGCTGAGATCTCTATTTTAAGGATTTCTTTGTTAGGCCAGAGATAAAATGTCTCTAGCCTTCATGTTTTATTTCCAATGGGATGTCCAGCATCAGTACCCAGGGAAAAAATAAAAGGATAAATGTGTAGTGAAGCTTTTCAGAATAAGATTCCTGGGTCTGATGATCTACCCCTCAGGGAACAGTGGCTTGAACCATGGATGTCATGGTGTTTAATTGGCTTTCAAATCCTTGAGAGTTACCAGATCACTTCCTGATACCACCTCAACATTCTGGAATCATGTAAGCCACAGCAGCAAGGTTTAAAGATTTTATTAATTGCATATTTCTTTTTGTTTTGTCTTCATGGAAACTTAAGATCTACAATAATAAATCAAAACCTAAAACTACTGTGTATCATGTGAACAAGACATGAAAGAAGAACATGCTAGATTGTATCTACCACACAGAATTAGGAAAAAAAGTTATAAAAACTTTGTTAGTCTCTAGGTTGTACAGTAATAATGAAGACTAATCTCATGGATCACTAGCAATCTGTAAATGTTGTCATCTGCAAGTTTTAAAATTTAAATAAATATAAGCATGAGGTGGCAAAGACTCAATGCAAAGTACTGCAAACACTATTACTATTCAAGTTTTTGAAGGGATCAGCTGGTTTAAAAGGTGGTTCTTTCTTCCTTTTCTCCAAGAGGAAATTTTTGGAAGGTACAAGATGAGTAAAGATGCAATGATGATCTGAGGAAAAAAAGTAATTGAGGAGTCGAGAAGAGAGACTTCTTTTAGTGCCATAAAATTCATTTGTGCTATTTAGAGCCTTTCCCACCTGTGAGGATGTGCAGTTCCTTGCAGTCTCTCTTTCACAACCCCCTTCCATGGAGAATGAAGTAGGAATGGTTTCCTCTGCTTAAGTATAAATTATAGATTGATACAGACTTAGAAGTGAGGGTCTCTAGGTGACCTCCTCAGTCTGAGCTCTCAAATTTACAAGTCTTGAACTTTATGGAGTAGTGACTTAAAAGAAGATTACAAAAATAAGTCTTTCCAAGTTAGGGAAAGAGAGAGAGAGTATTCTGATTTTAGAAGGTGGGAATTGTTCGGTAAATTTATGCAAGGGAATATACCAAAAGCTTATTTTTCGAGTCTATTTAGATTCTGATTTTTAGGAGTGTCTCATGGAGGAAAAGTTATTAGAATGGGCATTCTGTTGTAGCTCCCTTGAGTTTGCTAAAAATTCTTCAGGTATTGTAAGAAAGCAATATAGAAAATAGGCTTTTAAATTAGAAAATGTCTAGTATTTACAAGAATCACTGTGCATGTTAAAGTACCCTTGGCATTCCTCGTGGGATTTTTAGATATAGAGATACATACTTATAATTCAGCATTGATTTAACAGTGAAACTGGAGCAAAAGGTAGGGGGAAAAGTCCAGTTGCCATTAAAAAGCCCAACATTTGCTGAAATCAGTAGTGGTTTGCTTTATTAGGTGCAAAGCTCATCAGTGCTGGGAGACTATGAAGTACAATTCTGAATACTTAATTTAAGCCTCAGTTACTATGCAAAACAGGCTCCTATTGAAATGCTCCTGTGAAAATGCTGCCTTATTTCAGGGCTATAGTGGATAGAACTTTATAGGAAAAGGTGAAATTTATTTACATAAGCCATACTGTAATGTCATATGGGATAGTTAAGTAGTTTGACCTTTATTAATGAAAACATACTTAGTAATTTAGAAACTCTAAAAACTTTAGGGAACAATCATTTGAAGATTCTGTTACTGTATTACTGGCTCATCATTTGGAAATGCTGACCTGTTGTTTCCCAGAAGTTTTGACAACCATCTTCAGTCTTGGTATTTACTTTGTGTGTGTGTGTATTCCACTGCCTTTGTTCTTTGATTAATCTTCAGGGTCTTTGGATTTTTCTTTTTTTGACACTGCTTACATCATTAAGCCAGAAGGTTGGAAAAACTAATTGCTAGGTTAGCAAATGAATGATGCAGCACAGTGTAAAAGGAGATGGGCAAACAACTGCTCTCTTGTCTGAAGCACTCTCATTGCTGAACAAGGACAAAACTTTTTCTTGGTTCATGGTCATGATGTCAATTTTGATTATCTAGGTATGTTTCACTTTCCATCTGAGAAAGGAAAACACCCAAAATGGCTTGAGTCCACTGTTTTGGAAAGGCATGTTTAAGTGAGGAAATGAACTTTTATTTTCTCGGGTCCAGATGTCTGAACTTTGGCCCTTGAGATAGGGGTCTGCTGAGAAAGTGCGGTAGACATGTTCAAAGTGTGTTTAGATTAACACTTAGAGAAATCTATATGGAATTAGATTTAAAATGAGCATTCAAAATACCTTGTAAGGGAAGTTGCAAGTATTTCTAAGTATTTCTTAATTTCTAGTTTGAAACCCACTATATATATAAAATACATAGATATAAATGCTATATATGTATATATTTATATACATATATACACACATACACATATAAAATGCAATGTTATTTTTGTGGTGGAGTCTTGAAAATCTTCAGCACACAGTCCCTGATGAAATATCAACCTGATCCCCAATTTATGTAAACTAGCTGGAATCCAATATTTGAATCTGTACTTCTCACTTTTGAGACCTTTGTTACCTTCAAACATCTTTGGTTCCACTCTGCAAAAAAACAGCCAAACTAATCAGGGAGAATCTTCAGTGCATGTGAGTTTGATTGGTAAGAAGAAACTCGAGCTGAAGGCTGAAGTAATGTTGGTAATAGAAAGAAAAAAACACTTTTATTCTTTTTCCTTGGTAGTAAAATTTGATTACCTCTTTGTGAAAGAGGAGGTGGGGGAAAACCCACTCTGTAGCTGCTTTTTGTGTAAGGCATCTGCCATCAGTTTGGAGTTTCCCTTTTAGAATTTTTGGATAATGAACGTGCTGGTAATAATTTGTTTAATAATTAATAGAAATGCAAATGCTTTCAAGTGTAATGTCACACATTCAATTCTCTGGAGCTCATATGTTCAATTGGATCTTGTTTTGAAGAGTGACATAGCACCAAGTAGCATAGCAACAGCCTTCTTTTAAGAGATGTCCAGTGAATATGTGCATAAGATGTTTCTTGTGTTGTGTCTTCCAGTCCCTCCTTTATTCTTGTCTCTCTTTCTTGGTTTCAGTTCTCAGTGATTTTTTTTCTCTGTCTTCTCAGGATATATTCTCCGCCCAATTCAGTCTTTCCCAGTCTGCTTAATTTTTTTTCTGTTTATTCCATCTTTATTTTTATTTATATGTGGTTAGATGAACAGAGCTCAAGGAGGCTGGGCAATAGTAGCAACTCTTGAATGCACCTTTCATGGTATGTCTAAATGCAGGCTGACAGTAGAAGAAGGAGGTAGAAAACTACCTGATCTTGTGCTTCCTGTACTTCACTTTGCTGGGTTGTTCAGGTTGTTCCTGATTTATATGTGGAGAGGGCTGTACTGCTGTATTTACATACAATAAAATTGAGATAAATAAGTCTCTCGTTGAGAGGACAGGAAAGGCATAAGAAGAGAAGCGGCTAAGGAGAAGCCTTGTTTAATATGACAAAAACCTTGTGGATCTAAAGTCTTGAATGGATGAGCAATGATGATATGGTAAGTGGTGCTGAATTGTAACTTGAGGAAGAGACATGAAGGTGTTTGGAATATCTTGGTGTTTCCTAGGATACAAGGTGATGTTCAGCTGCACAATGACAATGACCTGTTGGGCAATCTTTGTTCATTCTTGCATTTTAACCTTGCCTTTTTATTGTACTCCCTTTCTTTTCAGCACTGCTGCAGGTTAAACACAAATAAGGTTTTGAAGGGAATTTAACTGAAGATCAGCTGCATGCATTACCTACCTAGTGCATTCAGCCTTTTGACTTTTCTTCCTAATCTGAGGTTTGGTTTGCCTGTGCTCATCCTGCTTTCATATGCATCCTAAATGACATTGATTCTCAGTTGTTCTCCTGGTGTTTGATGGCTTCATGTTTTGATGGAATTTTGTTTCATTATTCTCTACTGCAATTAATTGCTAAATTTTGGATACATTAAGACAAAACTGCTTGAAATGAATGTGAGCCAGTCATTCTGTGTGATAAAGAATGATGCAGAAATGCAAAAGTGTGTGAAGCCCCATGCTTGGCCAGTGCCAGGTGAGCACTGTGCTGAAGTGAGAGAACCTGCAGCTCATTTTGTGAGTTTTAAATGACATTGTATTGTGTTATGCAGCTCATACTGCTGCAGTTTCCATTTCAACACAGTTGTCTGTGTTTTCAGCAGTCAGGCCAGTTTGCTGCTCCTCATTTACATGTGATTTGCTCTCCAGTTTATGTTCTTAAAAAGGGGTGATTTCTTTTTGTTCCTAACTGACCCTTTTAGAAATTGCAATGCAGATTTAATGGAGGAAAGCAGTTGGTTTCTGGAGATACACATTTTTAAGGAGTAGAGCCACCTAGTACATGAATATCATCACTTGATATGTGTTTGAAAAATAAGTATTTGGAGCTATTTAACAATGTTTCATTCTTAGAGATTAAAGAGGAATCTGGTGGATTCTTTTTTGTTATGAATTCTATACGGAAAATTCTGCTCAGTAGCTATTCAGGGAAAATTGGTGTGACTAATGTATATGGGGATACATCAGGTCAAATGGAAAATCAGAAATTATTGTCTAAGGTTAATTGAGTATTCAGTGGGGGGTTTTTAAGTGGCACTGAAAATATTATTAGATTTTTTAAAAATATTTTTCAGGAATTACATGAACAGTCTGAAAACATCAGTCTTTTGGAAATGATTTTTATTGACAAAAACAGTGTGGAAAATACTGAAATGAACTTGCAAAATGTTTTATCATCAAATATGTTTATGCTTTTAAAAGATTTTGGATAACAATTCTAAAATTTTTATGTGATATTACAAATACAGTTACATCTGTTGCACTCCACATGACTATTAAACTGTAGGGGTTCTTTTCAGTTGGATGCTAAATTTTGTCTTTGATTTAGCAGTAAAAATATTTTGCAAATAAACAGAAATGCTGGAAGGTGAATTCTTTCTTCTTCATGCTCGCAGGTGTGCCAGCAACATTTATAACTGGAAGTTACAGGAACGGGAAGAGAATTTAGCTTTGTTTTTTTCACTGACTGTTTAGAAATCAGTCTTTGTATTATTCCTCCAATACTGTGGTTTGAGGGTATCCTAAAATATGGTAACTCTTAGAGTATAACCGCTATATATGTTACTTCTGTCAGCTCTGGGAAGACCATAATATCCGATAGGTGCCTTAATATACACTTACCTGAACTTGAAGGGTAAGAAATAGAGAACAAAATCATGATAATGAACAGGAAATTAACACTATTGCCTTCACATTCTTCATTTTTCTTATACTTGACACCAGTGTTCCCAGAGCCCTGTTACGTTTCTGTGTTTCATTTAAAATTTCCAGAGCCAGCAGGAAAGAGCTAGAAATACTCTTTTGCAGTAACAGAACAAAAGGAAGAAAAATACATCTCTAGTGTATTTTTGTTTATGTGGGTGTGCAAATGGTGGAAGTTGTTCAAGCCTACTTGTGTTTTCTCTCAGATAAATGGTTGATTACAGCATGCCATGGCAGAGAAATGTGGTAGAACTGCTGGACTCCTGTGGAGTTCAGCTCCCTGACACTGTCACTCAAGTTCACAAGGTGGTCTCAGAAATATTTCCTTCCAATGCTCCCTACCATATAAACTTGGCTGCAGTGATTGCTTCACTTCCCCTTGATCTCCTGCTGCTGCCCCCTTCTTTTACTATCTAGGAATTCTTATCAGGCTTGGGCAATAAAGTACTCTGATATATGAGCTTGTGGAGGGTGCATAGTATTTGTCAGCCTTCTCACACAGGATAGATAAAATATGATGCTGTAATGCTGTTGAGGAAATTGGATGGGCTTTTTACAGAAATGTGTCTCAAAAGTAATTTGTCATCTTCCTTATGTTGTATACTATGTAAGCCAGCTGAACAGAATTCTGTGCAGGATGAAGGGGTGGGCCATTAGAGACAAGCCCTTGCCAGCATTACTCTAAATTGTGTGCTCCAGTCCAAGAACAAGACTTTTACCAGTAGAACCAATGAATGCAGCTGCCCATTTAAAAATATTAACGTGTTATATAATTAAGAATTGCATTATTATTTTTTCTGAGTGCAAGTACACAATTCGGTATAACAGTGGCCTGTAGCTGGTGATATTGAAACCCTTGGAATGAAGGGTTTTACATTTTGCAAATTTCAATGTCCTTCAGAATAGGCATTTTTCTCAAGGGTAATCCGACACATAATTATGTATTTGTATCTACAACCTTATATCTTTTGCCTACTGCCCATTTTCTTATAGCTGATAAGGTAATCTAAAGGCATTAAGATTTTCAGGGTGAACACAAAACACAACTGATGTGATCAAACAGCAGCTTTTCCTAGGCTTTCATACCTGCTTTCCTTATTAGTGCATAACAGTACCTAAAACGTCACAATATGAGGTTCAGGCTGTGTTCAACAAAATGCAAGGGAACTGAGGAAGCTTGCATTTATTATCCCCCTTGTTCTTAGCGCCCAGCTAGCACTCCTTGCAATTTTTGGTGTGTTCAGAAATGGTATTTTGCATTAACTTACTTACTGTGCATGTTGTTGTAAGGCTAAATTTACTTCAGTGCTAAGAACTGGTTGGGTAAGACTTGGTTGGGTTTTTTTAATTCTTTCTGCAAGAATATACATGTATTTAAGTTCTTCAGCAACAGAGAATGGGGTATTAAATAATTTTTAAGTTGATGATAGATCTTAAAGACTTTTAAGAGATTAATGTTACCTTCATGATGATGCGCATTCTATTTTTTTGCCATAGTCAAATTACTACCTTTTACATATATATATACATAGATACATATTTCTTTTTTGTATGTACCAACTTGACTGATTGAAGAGTTTGCATGAAGATAGTACACTCAAAAATGCCTCTCCAAGTAGATTATACAGTAAAGTTAACTTATATATAAATTCAAACAATATGGCAATTTACTGCCAGGAAGAAATTTCTCTGGGAGTTGCAGCTGTTATGTTTAAGTAAAAACAGGGGGGGAAAAAGCCAGGAGAGAGTGAATAAGTAACTCCTCTAATTATAGAATGATTTGGGTTGGAAGAGACCTTAAAGATCACCCAGGTCCAACCCCCCTGCCATGGGAAAGGATGCCTTCCATTCATCTGGATTGTTCAACCTGGTCTTGAGCACCTCCAGGAATGGAGCGTCCAGGTCTCTGGACAAACAGAACCAGAGCCTTACCACTCTAGTAGTGAATAATTTCTTCCTAATATGTAATTTAAACATAATCCCTTTCAATTTAAAATCACTCCCCCTTATCCTATCAGCTTTTTTGTAGGCCCCGTTTAGGAACTGGAAGGCTGCAATGAGGTATCCCCGAAGTCATCTTTTCTCCAGGTTGAAAAACCCTAACTCTCTCAGCCTTTCCTCATAGAAGAGGTGCTCCAGCCCTCTGATCATTTTGGTGGCCTGCTTTGGACTCGCTCCAACAGGTTCATGTCCTTCTTGTGTTGGGGGCCTAGAGCTGGATGCAGTATTCCAGGCAAAATCTTTTTTTAAATCCATTTTATATTCTCTGTGGAGTCCTTCTTGTAGAAAGTTTTGGAGGGGATCTGATTCTTGGAAGAGTCCTAACCTGAAACAGAATGAAATACATGTGGGGAGATCCTTCTGTCTGCATACAGAGGTACAAGAGAACAGGAGAAATCCCTGACACCACGAAAATAGATGGAGACTTCTGTATCCTCTGTAATTTCCTGTTACCAACACAAAAGGCAAATTTCCTCTGCCACATAACAACATTACAGTATTGTTTCACAGCATTGGGAAGATTTGTCATGGTGAAGGATTTCTGACTGCAGAATCAATAATTCTGTCTCTCCTTTAAAGCAGTGATGGTGCTGGGAGGTCATCCACTCCAAACTTCTGCTTGAAGCAAGTTTAACTAAATCAGGCCAAGCTGTAGGTCAGCATGATAAGCAGAGAACTTGAGAGTTAACCCCAGCTTGTTGCTTAAGTTTGCAATTGCATCTTCTCTGAAAATATGTTTTTTCTTTAGTTATTTAATCTAAATAGTCTTTCCTTTTACATTGCATTTTCAAAGCTTATATTAGTAAATTTAAGGTAAAATTGTTTGACCTTAGTTCTTCAAAAATACTTCTGGAACTCTTTGCAACAGGGTAATCTTGTTCTTGTATATGGCATGCATAATTTTCTCTAGTTGAAACTAAGGGATTATTGTGTGGTTATCACATCTAAATGTGATCTGGAATTAGGTTGACCCTCTGTGCAGCCCAGGCTGTTCAATATTATCATAAAGTTTCTTTCTCTGCCACTTGGTGGTTCCATATGCTAAAAGTCTGGTAGCTCTTGGGCTTTTTTCTTCTCGTGTAAAGGTAAATCAGATAAGGCTGTTCTGAGAATATTTGCTAAAAGTAGTAAATGAATCATTTAGAACTGTGCTTAATTTAGGTTTAAGTTTTTGCGGATTCACTTATTTTGAAAAAAAAAAAATTGATAGGTAATGCTGTGTTTCTTCCAAACTTGCTAAATTACACTTAATCAGGCATTTAATTTACTAAAAGTGGCTCAAGGTGTCAATGCTGCAAGCCAACTCTATTTTTCTTTTTGCTAGAGTAAATAATAGGCTTTTCCAAATAACAGTAGAAAAAAAAAATTACCAGAAAAATAATACCTCTCCTTGTACTTAACAAATACACACTCATAATCTGAATATAAGTTGACATTATTGGAAATCACAAAGTTTACCTGTGGGGAATGTTAATGATTCATTCGCTTTCAAACTTGCTGGGAAGGCAGAGAACAATTTGCCTGGAGTTCTTCACACAAGAGGCTGAAATCACAGGTGGTCCTTGACTTCTTCAGTGTCCTTCTTGCTGTTGGTAGTGATGCCTTAAGATTTTAACTTTTATATTTTTCAAATCCTATACTGTATTAGTGCATAGCTCCAAACTCCATATAAAGTGTTAGCTACTGTCTTCACATTTTGGTTAGACAAAACAATCCCTCTGGACCTGTGATCCAAGGACACACCACAGCCTCAGGCCCTGAAAATTATAAACAAATGAATTGGAGGGAAGCAAGCTGGGGGAATAGACTTCATGACCTGAAGCTGTAACTGAAGAATTAGCTCCTGATATGCAAATAGACCAAATTTATATCTGTCTGAAAAACTTGTGACCATTGTCCATCTTGGATGTGGCCTCTGCGAGGCTTTTACACTGTCCAAGGTGTATCTATTGAAAGCCTTTAATAAATACCCACTTTATTCTCTTAACTCTGTCTAGCCTCGGTTCTAGGTAGCCACTCCAAGGCATCAGTAGGATGTGATCCAGCTGCAGAGCACTGGCCTTACTCAAACATTGTGGTGAACACAATCTGTGACTAGAAGACAGCTCACATCACCTCTCAATGCAGTGCTCATCACTTACCACTACAGCACTTAGACAGCCAGGGTAGCAATCTTCCATTTCTTCTAGAATTAATCCATAGTCTTTCAAGAGTGATCCTTGAAGACAGGCATTTGAATACTTCCTTAATTAGCATCTGACTGAAACATTGACAAAAGCCTGGTTTTTTGCATTCTTCTTAAAGAGTTATTTGATGATATGTTTATACAGTCTCTAATTGTAGAATTTGTTCATGTAAAGCATCTGTAAAATTTCCTTTGGAAAACCGAATTTGATTAACAGTGACTCAAGGTCTGGCATTGGAAAGCTAAGTAGGATTTACCTTTTCATTAAGACAGTTGGAAGAATGTTACAAAGCAGGTTCCCACAGTGCCTGTCCATCCCATCTGGCTATAGCCCGTGTCCTCTTAATCCTTCACTTTGATAAATGCTCAAAGTCACCTGGTCTCTGCATGTTTCACTCAAAATGATTGTAGTAAGTCTCGCTGTATAAACCTGTGTTCTTGTAAATCTGTCTGATGCTGCTCTCAGCTCAGTTGAAGTCAGGAGAAGTTACCACTAGGAGCAAGGCAGACTGTGTGGAATGAGGCCTTAGCCTGGGAGGGGATCCCTATTAAAACTCTGGCTGCATTTTGTGCCCGGTATTAATTACTGATAGGCTGTGGGACACTAGTGCAGAACAGGTGTGGAAAATTAAATAGTAACTAAACCTATGCCATTCAAAAGGAAGGACTTAGAAATTTCCCTAGGACTAGGAGTTAAAAAGTGTTTACCTTTGCATATTGGCAGTGCTGTACTCTGGCCTCCAGCACCACTGGCTCCATTTCTTCATGCTGGGTGAAAGTTGGGAAGAAAGTGGGTATTATTTCACATGTAGTTATCTGGTCACTAAAAAGCCGCTTTTCCTAGTGCAAGACTAATATTTGCCTATTGTTCTTCTGTCTGCATTCTGACACAGGTTCATTGTGCCTTGGGGCAAGTCATCAACTTGCCCTTTGTTTCCATTCCTATGCTTATACATTAGAAATAAAGCTCTCATTCCCTGAAATCAGTTTATTTGGCTAGGCTTTTGAAGAGACACGCCATAATCGATGCAGGCATTAATATGTGTTGCAGAGATGCATACAAATTATGCTACATCACAGTGTTTCAAATCTGAACCACTGACCTGTAATGCCATCTAGGAACTTCCAGGTTGGTTTTGTAATGATCCACAATAGAGATGGGAGAAAAAAGCAAACAGAGTTCCCTGCTTTTGTTCAGTTGTTACTACTTTGCTGTGTTATTTAAGCCTTCTGTGTGTCATAAGAGTAATGAATGTATTCCCAAATCCACAAAGTTTTTATTAAAACTTCTGCATGAAGCCACGTTGTGCCCAACCCTGTTTAGAAACAGCTCAACAATGCATTGCCCCTTACAGAGAATACTGGAGAACTTGTATTGCCAAAGACACAATTGTAACTGACAATATTAGGGATCTAAAATCTCCTCAGGTATTGGGAGAATCTTGAGTGTCAAACTGGTTATTAGAATGTAACCTCTTCATAGAAATGGGCAAGAATGAAAAGGCACTTGATCAAGATCTAAAGCCCTTAGCACTTGGTGTTTCTTTGAAATATTGGAGACTCTGGTCCATTAATTTCTGGAAAGATGTGATGGAACTTAACAGGGTGGAGTGAAATAGGCTCTTAGCACTTATCCTTTCACTATGTATAAAGAGGATTCATTCTTATGGCTAATGTCAAATGCAGAGTCAGAGTAGGGCTGAGGTATTTATAAGTGGGATGAGAAGGAAGTGTTACAAAAAAAAATCTGTCATGGGCTAAACAACCTCATTTATATTTTTGGAGTGTTTCAATACAATTTAGAATGCAACTTCAGTATAATAATAGTTAAATTATTTGCTTTGCTTTTTCAGCAGCAGAGGGCAAAAGACCTGTTTTAAATATTGTTCTTCATAGGTACCTTCTTGGGACTGATGGGTTTGAAAAAAGGATGTGGATAGACAGAAACACTTGAGTGGCAGGTTGAAGAGACATGGTCTTTGTCCTTGAAGTTCTTATTAATTTAAATATATTATTGTTTTGGTCCAACTTTGAGTAACCGATCTGGAACAAAAAGGGGGCAGCAAGACTGAAAATGCCTAGGAAAAACAAATTATAGCTCTAGAACAGCAAGGCTTTCACAAATTTTCTACTGTTGGAGAAGGGCATATAAGAACATGTGTGGGAAATCTACAGTGGAAAAGAAATACAAGGAATCTCCTTTATAATAAAAATTGAATTTTGGATATCAGTTACATAACATGACCTTGAACTACCTGGCTTTACAGAGGCTGTACTGTGGTGTTTAATTTTTTTTGTGCTTTTCTGGATGAACAGGGGCAGACAGTAACAAGTTGTAAGCAGCTGGACATGTGTTATAACATGTAGACCAAAGCATGTAGAACCCTTAAATCATAGTTTGCCATCTGATAAAAAATATGGGGTTCTTTTTTAGGAGAAAACTACTATGGCATGTGACTTCTGTACTGTGATTGACATGCTGTAAGCCACAAATGAAAGTAACCTTTTTTTTAAATCTTGAAATTTGAGAATTTTACTTTGTATGAGTAGTTTATAATGTCCATTAAATTGTAACAGTGCCAGGAAGGAGGGCTATTTCTTGATTGATTGTTGGGTATGAGAAATATTGGATGTGAGTAAATAGGAGAAATAATTGTGAGTAAATGGAAGAAATAATTATTTTTTTCTAATGAAAAGCTAATGATTGTATTTTATTTTTTTTTTAGCCTGTGATAGGTTTAGCAATGATTCATCAAGCTAAACTGTGAAAACACCACGAGATGATCTATTTCTGGGCAGTAAAAATCAAAGAGATTCTGAAGCCAGATTTTGGGTTGATTTGCATACTCTCCCAACCCCATGAATCCAGTGAGATCAGAGTTTAAATCAGGTCAGCGTTTGGACTAGTTTCTGGATAGTTCATCAGTTAAAGACCAGTTTAGTCAGCTGTTATATGGAAAACCTTCTGCTGAGTTTTACATGCTTGTGAAAAAGCTCAAAGGGCTTCATGGCTTCTTAAAAGACTCTTGGAGCTGACTATTTTGAGCCTTCAATTTAAGAGTGAAAACACCTATTAAAAGTTATCCAAAGAAATGGCTGTATTCTGATTCCGTGGTTGATAGCACCAACAGGGAAGGTGATTAATGAGTGGACTTAGATTGGAGGTCTCACCAGAGTGCTGGGAATTGGAGTTCTCAAAGCAACAATCAACATTAGTGAACAATGGAGCAGATTACAGGGTTGTCATCTCAGTGTCAGGAGTGAGTGGTGAGTTTGAGGTGAGATTTCTCAGATTTTTCTGAGAAATACCAGATTTTTCAATAAATACCAGTGTGAAATCTTCATGGAAAACAAAGTTCCATTTTTAATATAAAAACAACTTGACATTTTTCAGTATACTTTTTAATGAGCATTGCTCTGAGCTATTTTATAATGAAATTTGCTTAAAAGTAGAACAGGCTGGTGATACTTGGCAGAACGATGTGGCATATGGTAAAACAGTTGTGATCTATTGGCAAGCACTCTAATTTTTGGAAAGAGTGGCTTTCAGCACAGTGATCTGTATCTTGATATTCAGGTCTTTAAGGGAAAAAAAAAGACCTGTTGAGAGGTATACTTGGGATACTTTAAAAGGCCTTTCAATATGGGTAAGTTAGGAAGCTTTCTATTTTGTTCTTTGTTTTACATGTGAGATCTGACCTTTGCCAAGATCTTTATCCTATTTTTCACCTTTTTCAAAAACATCAAAATACACTTTAGCTTGAAAGTAAGCGAACATTTTGAACTTGTACAAGAGAGGACTTGTAGAGCTGGCAGATGCACTTCATTGTAGCTGTTGCATGTATTTACGTGTTTATTCCTTGCACTTTACAATATCCTGCAAAAAATACTGATAAAGTTATGGGCTCCCAATAGTGAGTATTCTCCAGTTCACATTGCAGGTCTTGAGTCTATTTTTATCTAATGTGAGTTGTGGGAGGAACCCAAACCAAGATGAAGTACTTCTAAACTTTTCCAGAAAAAACACAATTACCTCAGTAATACTAAATGCTATAAATTTACAAACATATGGGAAATAGGAAATTAAATTCTAAATGTCCTTTTTCATGTTCTGTTCTTCATGGCTTGCTGTTCTCTGCATGTGCAGTCATAGGTGACAATTCCTGCCAGTAGCCAAAGGAGGATTGTGGTACTGCCACTAATTCTTGGTTCCTCAAAGAAATAATCAGACCTAACTCCATGTGTTGGTAGGGGGTTTTTAGATACTGTCATGCTTTAGGGACTTTTTGGGGTTTTTTTGTTTTGTTTTTTTGTCAGGATTCAGTATTTTAATAGGACATAAGTTCTTGAAAAGGATTATATAAATCTACTGGATTTTATTTTTTTCCTAAAGGGTATGGTAAAGCTGAAATCCCCCAGTATACTCAGAGGAGAGGTCTGTCACTAGAGGTGCATATTCCAGATCACACAGGGAAGGAGTAGAGAAGATTTACAGAAGAAGCTGCAATTACTTTCACAGTTTGGTCGGATGCTAACCCACATTAAAAGTCTCTGGCTATGACCCAGACTCATGGGTTCATGAGTTATTAGCCTGGGATTTTTTAATGAAGGATTCTTGATCTTGTGATTGCAGAGCATGGAAAAATGCTCCGAAGAGTAACTTAGAGGGCAGAGCTTCCGTGAGGCAAATGCCCTTTGAATTAGGGGGCATGGCTACAAGCTGGGTCAATTATCCTGGTCTGCAGGCGAGTGTGTGGAGGGGTGGGGTCTGGCAAGAGTCAAGGAGAGAGGTAGAGTCAAGTCTGAGTTATCCTCATTTGAACTGGCTGCTCTGTAGCTAATTAATAGCTCTGGACTAGGACCTTAGCAACAATGTAAACCAAGCTTTCAGTATCAAAAGCATTCAGTCCCATCCTCCCTTTTTCACAGAACTAGGAGTGACTTGCTCTGAATTGAGTGTGTTTTGAATGGATAAATTCTAACTATTTGTTTGTTTGCTTTTAGGAATTATCTTCTATTGCAGTATACCAAATATGTAATTACTGAGATTTGCTAAATACCCTTACTGCTACATCAAGCTACTTTTAGAATATAAATGATTTTCTGGGGCTTTTTAAGGAAATAAAACAATTAATAACTTTTCCCCCCCTACAATCACTCAGTCTTTGTTCTGTTGTTTTTATGTGTGTGTAGATATGTTTATATATGCATTGCTGATCTTTGGGTTGTGTAGATGTAATTGAGGGGTGTCTGTGCCAAAAATTAAATTAATAGTTGCTTTATTTGTCTTTTTGACCAGCATACAGGAAGTGTCTTATTTTTTTCTTTTTGCCCTCAAGTGTGAGCAGTGAGAGGGGTTTCCAATTAGTAAAATTTATAGGTTAGTTATGAATCATCTCCTGAAATCAGCTCCATGAATTGAGTCATTAGTACTGGATGTTTTCCACTTGGGTCTTATGAATTTCTGCTTAGTGTTTGGCAGGAATACTGTGCTTGATGTCCAGATGCAGTTTTGCAGGGTGGGCACATTCTAAACCTTGAATGGGAGGGTTCAGTCAGGATGTGACTTCCATTACATGTGTTGAACACTGGGTTTTAGGGCTCTGCAAGTTGAGGAGGTGATATTTAGATAAAAAGGTAACTGTATGCAGAGATTTTTTTTCTATGTGTGCAGCGAGTGTTATTGGACATAGTTCGACAGTGATTACATCATTTTATTTTAGGTTAATCTGGCTCTGGACAGTGAGGAAGGTTTGCTCTGCATGCTGTGCACTCTATGAGCAAGAGGTGGTTTCTGTCCAAAAATAATTCCTAGCCTGTATCAGGTGTCCTGGTCCTGTTACTGACACTCCCAGTTAAATGCCAGATCTGGCAGTGGTAGTACCCAGGCAAAATGAAGTAGCTGATAATGTCTTGATAGCGATAGCATACGATCATTAATAATTTTTGATTAGTCTGCTTTAATAGGTTAAATAAAGATTCTAAAGGGTTAGGATTTCTTTTTTGTTTGTTTTTAGAAGAATAATTAGACTTTTTTTTTTGCTTTTGTTGTAGGTTTGATAGTTGTTAGTTCTTTTAACTAGCTATAATTTACCTTTATTTTCTTTTTAAAAGCTCTCCTTATACATAAAGCCCCTATAAAATCTCAAAAACATCTCATCTGAGAGATGATCAACTGTATTGAACTTTAATCATGGCTTTAATGCAAGTAGAAACAACTCCTCAGTTTGCAAATATAAGCATAAAAGCCGAAAAATTATGAAACTAAATTGCACTGTGAATAGACCATGGGTTTAGGAAAAACTTCTTGTAATCCCTCACATAAAAAACCACAAAAAATTATTTATGCCGCCTGGTAATAATCCTCACCTGTAGAACATCACTAAGAATAACTCTAGGTATACCTGACACTATACTGTAAAAAATAAACGAGCCCAAATCCTATATTTAGATTATTTTTATGCATATTATTTCTGTCCATAGTGGGATAGAATGAATGATGGATGAGAATAACATTTTTATCTGCTTAAATCCTAGCATTAATTTATTTGTTGCAGAAGAATCATGCAAGTACTGAAGAATTTTCTTATCAACATAGAAACTTGTGGCTTAACTTACTGCATAACACGTAGAAACAGAAAAATATATTTTAAAGTCAAGCTCCTTGCTGACAGAGGCACAAAAATGATCTTTACACAAGAGCTGGTATAACAAGAATCCTTCCAATAGTGTGATGTGAACGGTTAAATGGCCCACTTATAAGAATGGTACCAGATTCAGATTGACAGCAGAGGTTTTGCTGTCTGCAGAGCATGTCTGCCACAAAGATGGAGCCTGCCAAACCCCTTGCTGTTCCTATGAGATACTCAGCAATGACACAAAGAGCAAGGTAGATGTTCTTGTTAGGTTTCTGTTTAGGATCCACCTCAAGGAACTGATTACTTGTGCAAAATGAAGCAGTTCTGGCAGAAGTGAAGGAGTGCATTCAGCACTAGCATATCCTACAGACTTTGAATTTTAACCACCCTCCCTTCTAGCAATCCGAAGACGTGACTTAACCCTTGGTACAGGGATGCATTGCACCCAAACGTTGCATGGGTATTTAAACTCCTGAGTTCTTGCATTTAAAGAAAGAAAATATTTTCTTCTTTCTCCTTCCCAGCCTACTTAATTTTCTATTTATTTGTGTTTTCTTTGCATTTTGTAATAAGACCCAAACTGAATTGTTGTAACCACTCCAAATGTAACCAAATACCTATTTGGGGAGGTGAGAGTAGGGGTTTTCCCCCTTACCTTCTATGAAAGAGTAACTAGAATGAAGTGAGAGGGAATTCATTACTGGGTCACTTTAAAGTTTTAAGTGTGTCCATTCTTTGTAGCTGTACTGTGAAAAATTATCAGTGAAGTGATAATGATTACTGTGAAATGTATGTTTCATACCTGTTGTCTTATTTAAGTAAAATATTTTAATTTAAAGAATGATAGAATCAGAAATATCCTATATTAAAGTTATAGAACTAATGTATTTGGCAAATGCTACTGTTTTAGGCATCATTTTGATGACTGCTTTTGAAGCAATATTTGCTCCTGCCTCTGTTCTCCCAAAGCAGACTTGCACATGACAAGGCAGCTGCTACAGGGAGAACACTGATATCATTGGCAGTGTGTGTAGCAGAATCGAAATGGGAAATCAAGCTCCAGAAGAGAACAGGGGGTTGTTCCTTATGGGGAGAAAAAAGCTATAGCAGCTGTTTGTATTTCAAAGTATGAGTCTATAGAGAAAAACAGCTTCGGACTTTCAGAAAAAAAAATTGCTTAGCTGGAGGGACTGAGAATACATTGCAAATAATCTATGTGAAATATCACTGCTGTTAAGTGGGAAACTTAGTGATAAATTCAGCATAAATGAACCTGAGGAAAAATTCTAAAGCTTAAAACTAGCTTTTTCTAAGTGATCTTAGACATTACTTAGCCATGCAACTAAAATAAATAGAATTCTTTATACAGAAGGATCCCTTCTGTGATCCCTCAGTTTTGACCACTGAAAATGAGGCTATAGTTATACACTGTACAGAATCTGTATTATATTTACATGTTTTCAATTTATCTTCCATCAGTCTCAGAGCATAAGAGTAATTTTGGGGACTGCATGACAAAAGGATTCTCATCACTTGTTTAACCTTGGTTCCTTAGAGTCCATTTTCTCTAATCTCTCTATTAGATGCATGCCCTACCATTATGTTTCATGAACTTTGTGATCCTGCCGAGTGTCAGGAACTATAAATGTAAAAGAGTTAAGTGGCTAGAAAAGTATGTATTTTGATGTGCAGAAGAACAAAAATATTCCAGAGAGCTTGCTTTGAAGAGCCAATAGCTTAAGATCTATGCCTTGCTGTCTAATCTTCCTTTCCTACTGAAAGTACTAAGATGTCACTGAAACTGAGGTACTTCAGTGTAATTGCATCATTCTCTGCATGCTTAACCAGGGTGCCAGGGTGCTTCTCCTAGCATGGAGAGGCAGCCTATTAAGAGAAGTTCTGATCTTTTATAAAAATAGTGGAGCTTACTGTATGTAGGCTGAAATGTCAACTATTCCTCTAATGCTATACAAGCTTTCTCTTCTCTTTTTTTTTTTTCCATGGGTTTGACTTTGAGAGTTTAATGTACAATAAAGTTGATCTAGTACTGCTTTTTTGTATGTAATCTATTGAGCGAGCCTGAATTGAGCTAGGAAAAGGGATTGAACAGAACAATGTCTGAGGAAAGACCATAGTCTTGCTGTGGCTGTTGTAGCTTTTAGAAAGCTGATATTGAAAGATGTGACTGTTGAGTATCTGTGCAGGCTCTCCTTTTCTGAGAATGGGTGAGGTTAGATGGGACCTCTGGGGTTTTGTAGTGTTCATCCCCTTTGCTCAAGCAGGGTCACCTAAAGCTGGTTGCTCAGGTCTGTGTCCAGATGGATTTTTGAGTATTTCCAAGGATAGAGATTTACAACCTCTCACTGCTTAGTCACCCTCACAGTAAATGTTTCTTGATGTTCAGAGAACACCTGCTGTGTTCATATTTATGTCCATCACCTCACTGGCCAACACCGAAAAGAGCCTGGTTCCATGTTCTTTATAAGTTTTCTTCGGGTTTTTATATATTCATATATAAATATATATACGATTTATATACATTAGTAAGATCTTCCACAAGCCTTTTCTGGGCCTAAGGCATGGCTCTCTCAGCCTTTCTTTGCATGAGAGATGTCTAAGTGCCTCAGTT
>VWZS01005383.1:1446764-1497692 GCA_013397075.1 Rhabdornis inornatus | reverse complement strand
TCTAAGTGCCTCAGTTGTTTGAATCTCTCAAGTAGCTTTGTGTCCTGCTTGCACTGAGGAGCCTAGACCTGAACATAATGGTTTTTGTTTCGCTGGCAAATGCAGACATGACTATTTGCAATTTATACAAAAATTATATTATATTGTATTATGTTATGTTATGTTATTATATATTATACTTATAAATTACTATTTATACAAAAGCTGATGCTTCATGTTCAGTACAAGTAAAGGTGGTGTGAAAGGACCTGCTGACACCAGAAAGTCATTACAGTAGAATTCCCTCTGGTTTAGGAACTTATGAAATAATTAAATTCACCTATTGGCTTTATCTGCTTGTCCTTTGAAAATGGGTCTCTCTTGCATGATGTTGCTTTTTTTTAATATATAGGTGTCAGCCTTTACATAGCGAATACCCATTTATCTCTGAGGTGTGAATCTAAACAAGAAATCACTTGTATTACAAGTATGCATTTGTTCTTGCTTGTAAAGCCTGTGTGTTTTAAGCAAATGTAGTGCTTTAGTACTGATTGAGTGTTATCCCCTCGTTTTTCCAAGTAGCACTGTTAAAGAGAATCAATACCTGATTCAAATGCTGAAATTACATATATATATTTTAAAAGTTTGCATATACATGCATAATTGCAGCAAAATTAAGCCACATGGTTTCATTTCAGTGTGTTAGGAAACAAGAATAGCTGAAGAGCTATGAGTCCTCATAGGACCTATGTACTGCCAGTTGGTATTTGAGCAGTGTTCAGGCTTCAAAGCTGAACCCCAGTACTCAGTTACTGAAACAGAGGAGAGGTGCATATCAAAAGCTGTGGTGTTCATATTAAAGTTCAATTTCTGTTGTGGCTGAGTGATGCACGTGGTGTGTCATCTTCGGTCCTACTATTGAGTGATTCTCCCCAAAGTTAAATAAAGTTGGGGGACTCAGCAGTGGGTTTTTAGCTTTATTTGCTTTGGGGAGAAATACTCTTCCAGGTTTTGTAAAAGAAACTATGTGTCTGAGGGAAATAACACTTCTCCCTCACCCTCAGAAAGCTCAGTCCTTGACTGGCCATAAAACCATCTGCAACTTTTAGACACAAAACATTAATAAACATGTGCTTTGAGATAGCTTTGTTATAACTCCATTCACACTTGAAAGTCTGAATTTTATGTTAAACATTTAATTATTGCTATTCAAGAAACAAAGCATTGTCTTCCTGATTTTGCAGTCTACACAAAGATGAATAATCACTTCTGAAGAGCTGTAAAGGGTAGCCATGTGTCTTGGTTATAGCTGAGATAAAGTTAATTTTTTTCCTAGCAGCTGGTATAATAACCTGATTTAGGTTTAGGATGAGCATGAGATTGATAACACACTGATGGATTAGTTCTTGTGAAGCAGTCCTTACCTTTCAGTCAAGGACTTTTTGGCTTTTCACACCATAACACCAGTGAGTGGTTTGGGGGACACAAGAAGCTGAGAGGGGACACATCTTGGACAGCTGACCTAAATCGGCCAAATGGGTATTCCATAGCATATGATGTCATGCTGAGTTTATAAACTAAAGGGAGAGCTTGCATGGGGCTTCTGTTTGGCAGCAGGCTGGGCATCAGCCTGTGAGTGGTGAGTAATTGCATTGTGCATCACTTTTTTTGCATATCCTAATTATTTTATTGTTATTATAATTTTCACTTTTTTTGATTCTGTTAAACTGTCTTTATCTGAAACTACAGATTTTATTCTTCCCCCCCATCCATCCCACTGTGGTGAGGTAGAGAGTGAATGAAGTGTTTGCCTGCCTGACAGGCTATACCATGACACTTTGCTAGGAGGAGCTGCTAAATTTTTGTGTGTGTGTTCAAGCGAAGATGTTAAAGTTCTCTGGCAAATTTCATTGATGAGGAAAGAGAAAGAAAGCAAAAGTCTCCTGAGAATTGTAGCATCTGGTCTTTTAATATGGTGAAACAAGGCACTGAAGTAAAAGTAAACCTTGAAAAAGAAACATGAGAGGCCCACAGCAGAAGTAATAGTGGACTCTAATGTCGATCTGGGCAGCTGTAATGACAGGGCAGTCTATAAAAATTTTTTGAGATTTGTGTTGCTGGAGAAGAAGCTACTAATCTGTGTCATGACTTTATTTATACTGAAACTTCAATGTTTTTCAAAAATCTCTGTATCATCCATAAATGCCAGAATATATAGGAAAGATGCTGTATGTGATTGTATGAGAGTCCAGAGCTTTCTTTCATTGAATGATAATTTTCTCTAGTAGGAGATCTTAACTGTGGGGTTCTCTTCAAAACACTGGGTGATTATGTGACAGAAGCATTATATCCAAGCTCGATGATACTCAGAATGTAAGAAACTTGTCTACACTCTGTACCAAGGAATATTGGTGTATCAACACTGTATTTGTTACAAAATAATTTGGATTATTTGAGTGCACTGATGAGTTGCTTGGGGTCTTTGAAATTGACTTTTTGGGTGTAACTTGGTGCAAATTTAAATCTGTCTCCTTTTGAATATCAGTCTCTGCTCCATCCTTTCTTCTTATGGAGTACGATAGGTTATTTCCAATGAAATATTTTCAATACCTGGTACTCATAATCATAGAGGGCACTTATTCATAGATCATTTATGTTATATATGCTGTCATGGGTGACTTAGAGCTTTTGTTCATGGAGTATACTGGCCCTTATAATTGAGGTAGCTGGAGGATGTAAAGATACAGTTTTGCTGTGTTTCTCAAGAGAAAAACAAATAGTTTTGATTAAAGCCAACAAACTTAAATAACATATCTTTAAATTCATGCAGAACAAATTCATAATGGAATTTTCTTTAAATGTACTGAAGCCTTTGACTCACAAGTAGTCAATGAGCAAATGAGCACAAATATTTTTGGTTCTTCTTAAAAAAAAACAAAACAAAAAACAAAACAACAACAAAAAACAAACAGAAAAAAACCCAAACCAACCAAACAAACAAAAAAAACCCAACAAAAACCCAAAAAACAATGAAACAACAACAAAAAAAACCCAAACAAACAAACAAAAAAAACCCCAACCCTTAAAGTTGACTTACAAGTTATCTTTGCAATGTTGGGTGAAAGGTCCAGAGGAGGGCCATGCAAATGGCCATAGAACTAACTCCTCTCCTGAGAAGAAAGTTGGGATTGTTCAGCTTGGGGAAGAGAAGGCTCCGGCCTTCTTATTGTGGCCTTTAAATGTATATAAAGGTGACTAATGAGAAAGATAGAGACTTTATTGACAAGGCTTATCAAGATAGGACAAGGTGTAATGGTTTTAAACTGAAACAAGGTAGATTTAATTTGGTCATGTGGAAGAAGGTTTTTGTAAATGCAGTGAAATATTGGCACAGGCTGTCCAGAGGTGTTGTGGATGCTGCATTATTTGAGGTGCACAAGATCAGGATGGATGGGGCTTTGAGCAACTTGATCCAGTGAAAGAGATGTCCCTGCCTGTGGCAGGGAGGTTGGACTGTATCTTTATAGATTCCTTCCAGCCCTTACCATTTTATGATATCTAGAAAGGATTTAGGCATCACGAATTATGTCTTGTTGCCCACTACTGTTGAAGCTTGTCTTCACTCCCCCTCCCACTTCCTCTTAGCCATTCTAGACAACATTTCTATGCTGACATTATTCCAATATTTCCCAAGATGCCAGTGAGTATTTTGCTTAGCATTTGATACTTTGTTTGATATTACATGTAAATTCACCTTTTCAATGAAAAGACTTGGCATTGCTGTCTTTATAAAGCCTCATTAAAATTGCATGTTGCTTTTAAATACTTATGTTTTGTTGTGTTAAAATTACATATTTGTGAAAGTTATCCTCTAAGAAAATGGATACTAGAATATCTTTTTATCTAAATGAGGGATCACAGATTACTTGTTTTTCAAGTTCGAAAGGGCTTAAATACACAGGTAAAGGCAAAACCAAATAGTTTAGAAGAAGCAGAACTGAAATGATGAGTACTGTGATGGACAGTCATCTGTGTTGCTCATTATTCTCTGAAATGCCATTATTTTCTTGAAACTGTGGGGCTTATGATTTAAGGGTGTTTTTAGAGGCAAAATCTTTTTAAACAGTTTGTTAATATCTAAGACTGAGCATGTCTCTCTTTCTTCCCTTCTTGGCACTTGCAGAATGCTTCTTTGTTTGAAGTTTTCACAAGAAAAACGTGTGGTTGCTTTGTAAGTAGGTGGAGAAAGGGGAAGAATTTTCTTCAGTGTGCTAGGTTTTTACTCACATCTGCAAAAATTGCAGTTGGTTTGGAGACCAGCAACTGGCACAAGGGCACAAAATTACTAAACTGATCTGCCTTACACAGCAGATCAATTTGTGCTGCTGGAAGATTTATTTCTCTTAGGTCAGTTCTAAGTTTTCCTGTTGATTCAAGTGGCTTTGTGTCTTTGCATCCTTTCATGGTTCCTTATTTTATGATAACCTTCTTTGCTGTCTCTTGATATGCTTGCATGTCAGGCCAGAGTGTAGTAGGGGGATGCTCTAACTAGTTACAATTGAGCCACCTCTGGTATCCAAAGCTTCCAGCCATGACAGAATGGATCTCTGCATGATTAATTTACTCCTACCCCCACAAGCTTTGTCAGGCTGCAGTCAGGCTCGTCAGAGAGATGATTCATTTCTTCCTTCTGTAAATCTGGGACTTACGATACGTCTCTACTCTAGTAAGATGGGTCGTGGTAATAAAAGCAAGAAGGATGCAAAACAGAAAGCCTAGGTTTGAGGAACTGACCTACTCCGGAGGTGTAATGACGCATCTGTCTGAAACTTGGTGGTAAGAGAGAGAAAAGGAGTCGTGTGTGTCTAATTGGACAACGCTGGGTTACCCTGGCTGCTGTCAAACACACAAAGTGGGGCTTCTGGTGCAAATACCAAGTTCTTGGTCCCTTACTCCTCAGGAAGCATGTTTTTGTTGTGAAACTTGAGGGTCTCATCTCAAATATCTGAATATTGTTTAGAAGTATTTTCAGTTTACAAACAACTTCTTAGACTGGGAAAAGTGAATGTGGCTTCTTTTCCATCTTTAGAGATGCATAATAATAAATCTTCAAACTTAACTGTGAGATTGCTGTTTAGCATTACTTGTAAGGAATTATAGAGGGACAAAAATTCAGTGTGTTCAATGTTCCACAAAAATCTGTCCAAGCTGTGAATTCTGGATAGTCCATGGAACCTTCAAGCCAAAATTCAGACTTTTAATTTAGGCATAATTATGTAAATGTTTATATTTATATTTATATTTATATTTATATTTATATGTTGGTCATGTGCTTCTGTATATATGAAGGAAATTGTTTTGTGTACTCACTACTTAATTCACTAATCGATAGAAGTTTGAGAATATGAGCACTGAGCAAATAAAAAAAATTAATAAATTCTAATTTTCATAGGTATTTGATTTTTGGGAGCTACATTCTTAAATACTACTGTTAATTATTTTTAACATAAGGGATTAAACCATCTGTCTCCTTCTGACTGAGATTGTCTTTAAAACCAAAAGCATTAGATTTATTTTCTTTTTTGTTTTGTTTAAAACTGAAAAAATCCCTTGAAAAGCTGTACCCTCTGCAATTGTGATTTAACAACTAGTGCCATGTGTCTGGGCATCTGATTCCTAAATCAGCCCCACTACAGGCATTGGGAGGGCTATTTCCTACAGCTCTCAAAGAGGCTGGATGCCAGAATGTGGTGTTGATGTAAGTCTTTTTAAAGATGTTTCTCTGTATTCCTTTACTTTCTATATATAAAATGCTATTTCTGTGGAGCACTTCCTGACATTGCAGGCAAAATACAATTTAAGTCATGCAGTCTGCAGAGACTTGTTTCTTTCTGATGTTTTTGTTGAAGGGGAAATGTATGTATTCATAGAAAGCTGCCAGTTGCTTGTTCCCAAATTCAGAAATTTGCCAGCTGTGAGCAGGATAAAAACATGTCTACATCACATCTTCCCAGAAAGAAAAAAAAAAAAATCTAATTCCTAAAAAGTATTATTGCATTAAAGCACTACAGAAGAGCTTATAGAAATTGTTGCAAACTAGCAATATTCACACAAAACATGCCTAAAGAATTTGTTATAATAAAGGTAGTAAGCAGCAGAACTTGAATTTGCTGGGCAATGGGTTCTGTATTTCTCATTTTTTATCTTTTTAGGTTACGTGAAAGTAAACTCCAGAGTTCTAGAAATATTAGTGCTTAGTCTTAAAATAAGATTAGCAGCTAGAATGAGTATGAAGACATTTTCTTGGTTGGTACCCAACCTCAGTTGGTATGTTTATCATGTAGCTACTGGAAGTTTTCTTTCACTAAAGACTGGCTGTCCTCTCCCGTGTTTTTAAATGACATGTTGGCTAACAACAGAAAATTGTGTGGTTGATGGATTCTTATGTTCCCTCACACTTTTATTTTTGGCAGCAAATTACCAGAGAAGGGCCTTGACTTAATTCCTGATGCACAGCTGCCATGAGATTGGAATATATTGATGAGTTATTTTTAATGAGTTGGCAATGACTTTGAAGCCAAAACATTGTATTTACAAAATACAACCATATTTTTGAAACAATTCCTTTAGGAATTCCTTTAAATTCCTTTTAGGTTTTTCTACTACCAGAAGGTATTTATTTCAAGAAAATCATAATGAAGATTTTCTGGGATAAAGCATTAATGTGAGGAAAATGGAAAAACAAGACTGAAGGGGCAGAAGCCCAGAGGAGTTGCTTTGTGTTCTGTGTATTCTCAATAAAGTCTGGCTGAACAATACAGAGTATTTCAAGTTAATATCTTAGTGAGTGCTTTCGTGAGATTTAGACTGTGAGGTTTTAATATTTCTGGTTCCATACTTCCTTATTTTCCTTGATTTCACTTGATATTTCCAAATAGTAAACATTAGAATTTATAGGAGAAATACTGGGAGGAGGATCTCAGGGTTATTGGTTGAGGTTTTCAGGAAAATGTTATTTCTTTCTCCTTAAACAATGCAGAGTCCAGCTGCAATTTCATGCCTCTTTGATTGTAATTCCATGAAAAATCAAACTGATGACAGCAGTAATTAGCCACTGATGGTAGCCACAGTAATTTATTATTTCTTGTAGCAGCTGCCTTGCAGTTGGCTGTTCCGTCAGTCAAATGCAATCAGGATAAAAATAAACTTAGGATAATAATCAGATTTAAGGTTTATGCATGGCAACATCATTTTGGGAAGCTTCCTTGTCTTCTCTGTCAGCACTCTTTGTTCCAGTGGTGTGTACCAGAACATCAGTGATGTACAGGAAGCGTGGAGGGGAGGAGGTGGCAACCCAAAATTCACATTAAGTACTTAGAAAATTGAGCTTTTTCTCTTTGTTATCAAGTCTGAGTCCCACAAGTGCCTTATTCCTGTGCTTGCTTTTCTTTATAGACACATCCTATTCTGTTCTGCCAAAGATGCCTGCAAATAGGCAAAAGTAACTCAATGGTGAAGGATATTTTAAATACAGAAAGAAAGCATCACTTTTTCCTTCTCATCCCCATGCGATGATAAGATGTGGGTTTGACAAAAATGTTGCTAAGACAGTTACTTAAGGCTAAGCAGATGATAATCCTCTGCATAATACCTTGAGTTGGTTACAGGAAATAGTGCTGACTGTAGAACCCCCTGACTGATTGACTAGCAAGGAGCTAGACTAAATAATGCATATTATTCAGTGGTCATATGAAAGGCTATATTGTAAAAATGAATTTCTTACTTTTTAGAAGGATTTTGTTGAGAGTTGCACTCAGAGGAATCAGCACAGCCTCTCTGAACGAAACCAGAAATCAGGCACTTCAGAGCAAACTCCTCCTAAGGACAAGTAAGAGAGATGGCACGAACTGTGAGGGCAAAGGAGCTTATGCAAAATTCACTTCTAACAAATGTAATAAGGTAATAACTTGGTTCAGCAGGAGAAGATTTAGGCATAGATTTTGAAAGCAGAAAGTTGCACAGCGTATCTAGTGGATAGACTTTATGGCCGTGAGCTCCTTTGGCAGACCTTTCCCAGCTCAGAAGATAACTGCTACACAGTGGGGGCTGTGATGTTATACAGGTAATTCAGGACTGCTTGGAAAATGGTGGTTTCTAGTATCTGGTGCAGTTTGTAATGTAATGTGTTTTGTGTTGCCAAAACTCAAAACCAGTTTCCATCCTCCTGTGTGAGGAGGCAAGAGTCTCCTTTCAAGTGTGAGGAGTTCAAGCAGATAAAGCCTATTTGTTTATAGGGAGGGTAAAGAGAAGTATGAATATACTGTAAGGATAATAAAATAGATGCAGACATGGCTGATTGCCCTTGAGCTGACTGCTAAATGAGGCATGCTGGCACAGGCACCTCAGGTAAAAGCTGGGTGTTCTGGATTGTCACTGAAATACCTAGAATGAGTTCTGAAGGCTTACATCACCTGGAAATCAGTCTCACCCAGTCTTCTTTCACAGGCAGTTCTTCGAAGTCATTACTGAAGTAAATTATTCTATGACCTTGCAGTAAATGTATTTTGATTATATATATATATACTTTTTCATTTTTAAGCACATATGACTTTAAAAATGAAGTTTAAGTAATCTCTTCTTGGTGGTCATCTTATTTTTTATTATGAAATATGTAAAGGCATACAGAGGTTCAGAACAGTGAATATCAATTAAAGCTTTTTAAGAACATTAAATATGTAGTAATTTTTCTCAGATACTTATTGGCAGGGAAGAATGGCTGATATCCAGTTTCCTAATACCTGTAGTTGTATCAGTTGCCTACGGTTGTAATTACAAATACAATTTAAGAGCTTTGAGAGACAAGTGCATCAATGGACTCCTCTTTTCTTTACTCTCTGGAAAAAATTAGCCCTTAACTGTATTGTAAAGAATACATGGAATGCTGGCAAGTTGGGCTAAAGAAGTTGTGCTTGTATCAGTGTTCCTCTGTGAGTTTCCTTAGTTTCAGCTCTGGTTTTGCAACGATGTAATTCCACTGATTTCAGAGCAGTCATTCCTGATTTTTTTGCTTCTGTAAGTCATGCCCTGAAGAAATCTTTCATGGGGCAAGGAGGGCTTGGCAGAAAACACTCTTTAGAATGCTGCAGTGTGGATGCAGTTGAATCAAGAGGTAATATTATGAAAGATAAAGGGTTTTTTTACGTATGCAATAGCTATCATTTGCATTGACAGCATGTTGGGGAATAGATTCTTTTAGTTCATGTTACTCTAGGGAACCATCTTCCCTCTCTTGCTCAGTGTATTTAGAACACTGAAAATAATAAAAACTGCCTGCACCTGACCTGACTCAGACTGTAAATTATTGGTTGCTTTGAAAGATAGTCCCACATCTAATGCATTGTTGACTTTAACAGTTACCAAGGCTACAAATTTCCCCCTAATTTTTTTAACATAGAGTAGAAATTCATCATAACGTTGTTAGGTCATGATTGCCAATGTGTCTGTGGGCGGGGAAATTGGAAACTGGAGTTAGATGCATTTCATGTCCTGCTTTTTCTCCAAAGATGTTATTCCCTTAGTTTCTACTGTTGATGACTTTACTGATAGCCAGTTAATACAGTTTCCTAGTGTTTTGCTTTTCACCTTAAACTTAGATTTAATTTTTCAGACCTATCATGTGTCTTCTGAACTGAGTTTAAGAGGTTTTTTAATTCATATTTTATTAAACATGATGAGAAATAGAGTTGACAATAGATATAACTGGAGAGTTACTAATCTTTGCCAAAGAGTCAAAGCCCCACACTTTGCAACCCTTTTCATTCACTTGTTATAGTTGACTTCAGAATAGTATGGTCCCTTGTAGACCTTTCTGCAGGGATAGCAAAACATTTACAAAGGTCTTCTGAGTGCACATACTAATGAATAATAATAATAAATTTCTAATACAAGATTTTTTTTTTAACTCTGATTGCTGTTTCCCTTCAAATCCAACTCCCAATTAGAAATCTTGCTGATTTTTCTGCCTGTAATCTGCAAGGTCCACTAGAATTAAGAATATTTTTTTCAATATGTCTAAACCATTGCAGATAAATTAGATAATCTTGATTGAAAATCAGTCTAGAACAAAGATGAAATATTCTGTTCTTTCAAAGATAGGTCTGGTCTGCAGTGTTCCAGAGATTTTTTTGAGTGTGCAATAAGGGTAATGTAACCATTGCTGTGACCTACCATTAAAACCACATTTGTAATGTTTCAATCTATTAGAAAAAAAAAACTATAGACGTAAATACAATGGTCAAAATAGAAAAAGCTCAGAGGGTAGAAACAAATGGTATTCGCTTTTCCAGTAAGCAACATAACTTGGTATCTGGCCTTGCCAGACCAGAAATACAGAAGAGTTTGTGAATTGTTTAGAGAACTTCTTGGGGAAAAAATATGCTGTCTACATTTATAAAATTAATTAGCTAATGAACACCAGTCAAGAGAGTTTTGAAATTGTGGGATGCCAAAAAGATATCATTGGGGGAAGCACTGTTCTGGAAGTATTTAATTATTGATATTTGTATTTATTTGAATATTAGTATTTTCTTCAGTCGCTTTGAATACTGCAAGAAGTGTGATGCTGGGTTTGGTTGCACTTACACTACTGCTGTTCTTCTCCGAACTGATATCAGTGTACTGGGCCTATATCTCAGCTGAGAATAAATATCTGAGTTATTCCCACAAATGTTTTCTGTTCTTTTTGGTGGGAATCTGAGATGGGGGGGGGGGGGGGGGGGGGGGGGGGGGGGGGGAGGTTTGCTGACACTGTTCACTATAAGTTGTACAGTTTAAGTTCTTCAAACAGAAGGACAACTCTTCCCTTCTTACATGGACAGATTGAAACTGAGAGAACCTTGAGAGGACCTGAGCAGCTTATCTTCTATAATACCATCCTGCTGTGGGACTCTACTGATAACTTGTGTGTTGATGTGCATTTGATATTTTTGTTGCTTTTCTCCTCTCGTGTTCTGCACTTTTGAACATTGCAATTGTTTTGATGCTTCAGCAGGGTGCCTTTTTTGGGAAAGTGAGAAATAAGGAAGATGAAAATATTCTCAATAGGCTTCTGGGAGGGAGAGGGCGAATGGTTGGCTGGATGTTGCAGCTGATAATTATCAAAAAGTCTTTGCTGGAGGTAATGAAAAAAAAAACAGCAAAGAGATGAAGTGTAAACTGATAACTCTCAATGTCTTTTGGATTTCTGTGGTTTAGATTTCAGAAAAAATCTTCTCATATACAATAAAATGGGCTCTGGACCAAAGTCTTTTTATTATTGCAGAGAAGTAGTAAAGGGCATTTTAAAAACGGGCAGTAAAAGGGATTGTGCTGCTGTTTGATAGTATGAATATAGAAGCAAGAAGATAAGTATTTCTGTGAAAATGACACTTGTGATGTTTCAAATGTTTTGATAATTGTGTATAGGAAGAACTGCTATTCATTTTGTGCAGCTTTTATTCTTGTAATATGAGCATGTGTCTTATTTTACCTCTATTTTAATATATTCACTGCAAAAATCTATGTTTGAGTTTTCTCAGAGCCATGGTTTAAGAACAAAACAGAGCAGAACTATTTATTTCTTGTAGTATTTATATACTCCACATATCATAACCTATACAGCATTTTTCTCTGCCAGTTCCAGTGCTCATGTCCTAGAAATTATAATAAAGATGGCTCACTGGAAATATAATACAATTAGGGTTTATTCTGAAGATGTCTGTGGAAGTAGATCAGAGCTGTACCCACAGGTATGGTCTATGGCATAATTTTGATAAAAAGTATCTTCATTTTCAAGTAGAAATATTTGGAGAGATTTCAATAAAGCTGTGCTGCTTACTCAGGAAGCAATGATGATTTTTTTGAATAAAAGCATTAAGGAACAGACTTGGCCCTACCAAAACTGGTGATTTGGAAGGTGATGAGAGAATACAGGAAGAAAAGACCAAAAATTTTCTTTCTTTAAAGTTCTCCCCTACACAATGGGAAAACTTTCATAACAAAAAAGACCCAAACTATGTCAGTATTTATGAGGGTAGGGGGATGGTGACAGAATAAATCTCTAGTTGTTATATGTCTCTCTTGGTTTGAAAGACAGCTGTCTGCTAGGGAAGGCAGAAGCCTCCCTTGGAATGGAGAATGTAAACCCCCTCCCTCCAAATTATTATAATTTTGAAATTAAGGGGCTCTCAGGCAAAGATATGAGAATAGGAATAACACTTCTTGACTAGTATGTACAACAAGGCAAACAAAACAACAACAAACAGCACCAGGGACCCAGTAACAGTCCTTTTTGGCCACGGGCCCTTTCCCTTTGGTGCAGTTCCCGTCACAGCTGGCAGGGGGCGCTGGTGGCTCCCGGCGGGCAGGGCAGTTGCAGTGATTCCTCCACGCCGGCAGGGGGCGCTGTGGCACGGGCTCGGGAAGCACGCGGTGATGGCAGCTGGGCCCAGACGGGAAGGGATGGAAAAAGAGAGGCTTTGGTTCACCAACTCTGGGGCAGCCAATCCCAGTGTCTCAACAGGACTTTGAGGAGCACCAAGCTGGAACAGCAGGAATGACCAGAAATCCCGGGATGGTGGACAAGATGTATCAGAAGCTCCGTGGCGGTAGCTGGAACTGTGGGACGTCCCAGCAGGGCAGGGGGTGCGGGGCCCAGCAGCAGAAGAAAGGCAGCTCCCAGCTGGGTTATTGCAGTAGTGCAAAATTCCTTTTCACAAGCTTGACCATCTTCCTCTGAAGCCCCGAGAGAGAGAGAGAGCAGCTACCCCCAGTGCCATCCTTTTCCTGCCCCCCCAAAATCTCATGGTATCTCTCCCCTCAGAAGAAACTCCCAGAGAAAAAATAAATGTAGTCCGATGCTACACTCCTCTCCCCAACCTTAGCACCTCTTTTGTTTTCCTTAAGTACCCCTAAGTACCACCAGTCAGTTTCCTAGAAACTTATGGGGAAAAAACTATTAAGTAAAAAGAAAGAAACCCAAGCCCCAGCAATGTCAGAAATTAATTTGAAACATAGATAAAGATAACTAGAGAGTGAGAAGCCTTCCTTCTTTGGGGAAGTTTCCCATTTTGGCAGTTTCAGCCCTACTTTCAGTTTAATACATATGCAGAGTTGTCTGGAGAGATTAATTCAACACTGCAGTCAGTCACTGTCTGGATGCAGTTATTTTCATTCTCCCTTACTTCCTCTAGACCAACTGAATTGGGTTTAGGGAGGAACTTCTTGGCAAGGTGGCAAAAGATAAATTATTGGATCTATTCCTACCAAGATGTAGCAAAGATGCCACAGCATTCCAGGACTGGATAAGCTTGATTTAATTCAAACTGTATTTCTCAGAATAATGATTAAAAATCGTGTCAAACAGCACTTCTAATGTATTTATCAAAATGAGGCTGTGAGGCCAAGATAACTCCCCCATTTCCTACTGGAAATAAAATAGGTGAGACAGAACCTTCTAAAGAAGTCTGGTGGTGTCTGGTATTGTGCAGCTTCACCAGCCCAGGGCTAAAGCTGCAGTTTCTTCTGAGTTTAACTAGTTGTAGTACAAACAGTCTTCAGCTGAATTTTTAAATAAGTTGTAAACAGGAGCAGCTTCCTGATGTATCCCTAATAACCATGTGAAAAATAGTGATTGTCCCAAGAACTTTTACAGTTGAGCAGTTACATTTACAATCTTGCTAGAGTTTAGTAAAATTACAACTGAACTAAATGGATTATAAGGTATAAACCCCCCTACACATACACCTCAAACTAAACAGACAAACAATAGCAAAGATAAGAACACTTTTCAGCCAAGGATTTTCAAATAAATAACACCACTTCCCAGGACACTGAATTAAGAATGGTTTGCAGCTTTCTCTAATATACTGCCCAAAGCCCACGTGGCTCTTAAGCGTTGACTAAATTCACTATCAAAACAACAGACCTTCTTGGTAGAAAGAAAAAGAAGTGTCTTATTTAACAGCATAAGCATGTGGAACAGGGAGCCAATAAAGAACAGTTTATGCTTCAGAAAATGCAGGCACATATTACACATGCACTGTGAAAATGCAAAGTGTCTGATTCTGGAAATACAGGAGAAAAATTAAACCTAATATGTGTAAAATCAAGACTGGAGTTCATTTCAGAGCGAGGCTAATAGAGAATTATTACACAAGACAAAGTCTTCCTGGAGTATAACAGATAAATTTCAGACAGTGTTTTGAAATCTGAACATGAAATAATAATATCCAGTCTAACAGAAATTTCAGGCTTTGATACTTGAGAATCAAGCTGTCTCTTATTGTTTGTTTTCTGGTAAGCCTTGGATTATTGTAGATGTTTTCCACCTTTGTTTTCTGATGTTGTCCTCTGCTTAGACCACATTTTGACTTTTGACTCAGGTTGGCCAGAAATACTCTGAAGTACTTATATAAATATTCAAAGATACTACTAACTCTGTTTTATTGTGATGCCTTAAGATTTTAGCTTTTATATTTTTCAAATCCTATACTGCATTAGTGCATAACTCTAAACTCCATATGAGGTGTAGTTAACTGTCTTCACATTTGGTTAGACAAAACAAGTCCTGTGGGCCTGTGATCCAAGGATACCTTATAGCCTCAGGCCTCAAAAAGTATAAACAAAAGTGAAGTGAGGGGAAGCAAATTGGGGAAATATGATTTCATTAACTGAAGCCTTAATCAGAGGGTTAATGCCTGATATGTAAATAGACCACACTTATATCTGTCTGAAAGACTCATGACAATTGTCCATTTTGGGTGTAGCCCCTTGGGGAGGCTTTGTCTACCCTTGATGTACCTGAAGGCCCTTCATTAAATATGTTTGCTTTTATCATTCTAACTTTGTCTGGCCTCTGTTTCTAGGTAAGCCTAAATTAGGCATCAATTGCAGTGACAACAGCCTTTTAAAAAGTGGGGATTTAAAGGCTGAAATGCACTTCTTACAAGTACATATATCTTGCATCTGTTTAGAACAGATGACTCTACATCAGAACTCTAATTTAGCACATATTTAGAAACTGCTAAATGTTTCTGTATTGTATGTGTTCCTGCATAGGCATGTACATATCACTGTACATTTATCCACCTTGGTACATAATGCTTCATTTAGGGGATGCTGCTCTGGTTTTAAAATTACAGTTTCATTGCTTTCAATACTTATTTACTGACAGTGTAAATTATTATCGAGTGTATTGAATTAACTACATTTATTTGTTTGAATAAAATCTGTTTAAAACAACATAAAACTGATTTTCATACTAAAAAACCCTGAACAAATACACAGTTATCATCAGAGAAATCATGAATTAGAACAGTTCTTCAAAAATGAACCATAGGGGCATGTTTTACCCCAAAAATAGTTGTTCTCTGAAAATTATCTTTCTAAGTTTTTCCAAGTTGCAGTGAACAATCTATCTCAGAGTTAACTCTTATGGGTATTTCAGTGCTTTTTTTCTGAAAGCATTTTATTATGTATTGTATAGTCAGGGAGGTATAATCTTCTGGTAAACCTACAGAATGATGATTTTGTAAAGCCTATCTATTATTTTGAAATTATGTCAGAAACAGACAATGTGCTTGTGGGAGATTGTGCGTGCAAATTTTGGCACTGTAAGAATAACTATAGATGCACATGAATGTATATATATTGAAGAAATGCAGCTGGGAAGAATTGAACCTTTCTTCCTGAAAGCTTGGGCTTCAGACAGATGAGTTGTGCACTAAAGCTTCCACGAGAGGGATGGGTTTCTATTGCGTTACCATTTTTACCAAAATTCCGTTTTGTTTTTTTTTTCTGAAGACTACAGTTTTGTTTTATTTTTACTTTTAAACTGCTCCTGTGTCTGATTTTGGTAGCACGAAGAATTGTTAGTAAAAATGAAGACTATATAAATAGGGTATCTACAACCTTATTTAGCAGAGAGGACAAGGTGTTCTATGTCAGAAAATCCCATTCTTAAATTCTTCATGTATTACATATACTGAAATGAGCCAAGTCCTTATAAAAACTGGGTGGAAGTGTGAGTGTGTTTCAGGAATTTGGATAATTATCTCTTTTAGAGTTTCACAATTAAGATTTTTAAATGGAAAAAATTAAAAATCTCTTTGGTGAAATTAAACCTCCATTTGCTGGGCTGGTAGACATGAAACTGCCCCTGAGTGTGTCTCGCTAAGTTGCTCTTGTCAGAGAAGTCAATTTTCTTCCCCACCAGTGTTCCAACGATCTTCTTATGCATTTGCTTCTAGTGAGTATTTTTGACAGATGGGGAGAAAAATGCCATTTTCTCCTGCATAATGTGATGTGCAATATTGCACACAGACCTTTAAATTGTCTGTAAAGGTTTATCTCTGATCTCTGCAGTAAAATATCACGATATTTACAATTAAATGAAAAACTCAATTTGTCATGCTCTTCCAGACAAGTATTTTAAATGTCAAAAACCGGTTGTTTGCTTCAGACTCAACAGCTATTTGATTTAGTATCTCAGCGTTTGCAGGGGGCACAGAGGAGACAGATGATAACATGAAAAAATGAAGCAATGTTCAAGTCCTGGAGGGTGCTGAGAATTTTCCCTAAAAGCCAGAAGAATTGATGGTGTAGAAATTATGTCGAGATAGACACAACTGGCACCAATGCCTGTCTTTTAATAAAAACTTTGCATGCCTTCTCTCAGCAGACTTCTTTCAGGCAACTCTGATTCCTTCTCTCCTCTCTGCAAGCTTCCTTCTTCCTTCTGCATGACTGGCAAAACCCCAATGTGCCCCTTACCCAGCCACCTAACCCTGCCTGTCCATCACACAGCCACTTGTCCCTTACCTCCTCACAGCACAGCCAGCTGACTCTAGGTCTCAAGCTCCAACGACAACTTGTGGCCACCAGCCCACTCCTATAACACCCAACCTCACTTGGCAGGCAAGGCTGTTTCTACTCCTTGGTAATCAGTACAGCTGTAATTCATTGGGAAAGATTGCCTGCTGCACTATGCTTACAACCCATCTTCCCACAGGATGGCACTTAGAAGAAAACTTTTACAACAGAATGAAATCGAAAATGAATTTTAAAATTCCTAAACAAAACAATAAAAACCTTCAAAAACAATGTTTTATGACACTTTGGAAATCATTCTTTTGTTCTCTGTTAAGTTATATATTGTAACAAAGGTATTTAGCAGGACCTTATGTATTCTAGCATGTAAGGGTTTATAATAATCTTAGTAGCTGTAAAATGAGTAAATAAGTGAGAAATCCTCTATAAATAATGCTTTTCTGAGCTATTGGGTGATAAACTGAATTTTCTCTTTGCTCCCCAACACAAACATAAAATTCACCATGGTTGTTACAAGCATGTACTTTTTTTTTTTGTTGTTTTTTCCCAGAATGACCAGACTTGAGCTTTTGGGCCTTGCTTTCGATATTTCAATTGATTTCAAAATGAGGAAAAATAATTTTGCAATTACATTTGCATGAACTAGTGAGGGGACTGATTCAAATTACAACCCAAATAGGGAAGATTTTTGAAATTAGCTGATCAGACATAAGCTAAGAATGTATTTTCATAACATTTCTACCTTGAGAATAAGTCTTCTTGTCTGAGGATTTTGTAGCTTTTATAATGGTGCTCTCTTTAGGTTGAAACATACGGTACAGTAGCTCTTCAATCTGCTTTTATTCATTAATACTTTGTTTCCTGGTAAGGATTCCAGTGAAGGGCTGGTAGTAAACTTGGGCATGTGAAAGTAAATAACATAATTTACTTTAAAAGAGCATGATAAGGACATTATTGTTTAGGCATTATTGGGGTGATAGCAGTCAACAGATTATAATTATATACCTGGAAAAAAATGTCCACTTTTAAAGGAGCTTGCACATGGTTTTGCCTATTTCACACTGCTATACACCTGTCTCTTCTACTTGGGAGCAGTCAGCAAAGTCCCTCCTGAGGGCAGGGTGCCAATGCAAAGAATTCCAGTGTGTTGTCTCAGCAAAAGTGTGTGACTATATATATATATATATATATATGTATGTATATAAAATTAGGGTGCAGGGGTTTGTTGACTGTCTCTGAACCTTGCAGAGTATGTAACAACAAAATGGGGAAAAGGACATTTGGGAGAAAGCTGTGACATTCCTTGACACTTAGTCATGCTTTTCCTGCCCATTCCGATTTCTCTGAATACGAAACACTTTGTCAAGCCGCTGCAGAGATGCGGGATTCAAGTCATCTGCATGTCAAGGAGGTTTGCAAGTGCAACACAAGTCCTGTTTTGATTACTTATGTCAAAATAAGTGATTGCCAGAATGCTAGGAAATAGGTCACGGGGGAGTCATGCCTGTAAGCCAAGTTTTCTTGAAAAGTGGATTCGGGAGTTGTTCACCCTTGTGTAAATAAATCCTACACTAAAATTTTTCAGATCTTGAAATACATGAAGTTCAGCAGTTTTGATTTTTGGGGTGTGTAAGGGACATATTTAGCTACTTGGAAGGATAACACTGAAAAGTCTAGGTTGTTTTTTTTTGTGATTGTTTATGGTTAAAAAAATAAACACACCCCCTCCCCAACACAGACACAGAAAACATCCCATCTAATTTGTAGCAGCTAACAAAAGTGATCTGTACCTTAAACCTTATAACCCCACCGGTAGCTGAAGGATAAGCTTAAGCTAGTCCTGTGTTTGCTGGTTGTTCTCCAGTGCCATGAGGCTGTTAGCAGGAGTACTTAAGCAATAAGTGCTTGGCTGGACCTGAGCCAGAATGTGCTTAGCCTGTTGTAGAATGGGATTCGAAATTACTGCTGTAAGACAAGTGTTTGTGGGGAGAATTGAGAGTTCACTTAGCTGTGTGTGTCTCTCTCAGAGAGCCTACTTGGGAGCTGAGGAGCTGAGAATGAAAATTATAAAAGACAAAGTAGGGTAAGAAATTCACCCAGACATTGCCACTGCTGTGGTTTACCAGTTCTTCCATGAAATGTTCAAGGAGGCATAATGGATCTGATGCCAAGCATGATATGATTTTTATTGCAGGCCTGATGAAATCCTTTCATGACTTACTACATAACCTGAAGTCTACCATTTGTGTGGTTATTCAGAGGTGTTCAAAATAACATGAATGAGGAAATGAACTCTTGTAGAAAATCAGAATATTATCAGCCTGTGCCTAGCTGAGAGATGATGTGTCAAGTGAAGCTCTGAGCTAGAGTTTCCATGGATTTGCAATTACAGCTTGTTTTGTAATAAAATCTTTAATATTTGGAAGTTATAGGAAAATGGTCTGCAGTAATCCATATAGCTAATTTACTAACATGTAATGAAAGTTCATGAAAATATTGAAATAAAATAAATCCTAAAGATTAGAATCTAAAAAGTTAGCGAGGAAAAATATTTTATTATGTCTGATTGAGAGGCTGAGGTCAAAATTTGCAACAATAAATAATGACAAGTCCATTTTTTTCCCCTAATAATGGCAATGTATTTTTTCTACTTTACTTCATATGCACAGGAAGCTGCAGATAGCTTTGCAAAAATTATAAGCAAGCCAAGGATATAAAGTACATTAAATACTTTATTTCCTTAAAAAAGTAAAACTGCAGCATCATGCCTGGACACGGGTTCAGTTGTAAAATTTTATTTTTAAAAATGCTATTCTTCTGAGAAACAAAATGTTCATAATTCTGTCCAGCTTGTATAAACAAGCATTAAATCCTACTTAATTTTTGAAACTTACTACTGATTTTTTGCACAGGTAAAGTGAGGATAATAACAATGCCATGTTGCTGCTGGAAAGGTTTTTATCTAATACTTTTTTCCTTTGCTGATTGAAAGGCAGGCCATCTGCCACAAAGTGTTCTGTGTTTGTCTTTAGTGTGTCACCTGCAACTTTAAGTGAGACTTTTCAGTGAGATTCCGTCTGTCCCGTCTTCTCACATACTGGAATTCTTTAAAAGGAAATAGGTTTGGGATTTTTTATGATGTTAACTGACTTTTTCAGAGGAATCTTTAACTGCTCAAAATGGTTGCAGTTCCATATTGGCAGATTATATTCAACATGGTTTATGGACTTTTTTTATCAGAGAAAGTATCTTGATCAGCCCTGCTGGAGATACAGCGATGAAGAGATATTAAATAAGTGTTTCAAAATTAAATAATCCCCACTAGTGCTGGGTTTTACACTCACGACTGTGATTTAGCTGAAGATATGTAGATTGAAAGTACATTTATGTAGGCAGGGAGATTAATTTTCACTTGAAGAAGTGTACCCTAATTTTGGTGCTTGAAATGAAAGTATAGCTCCCACTTCTAAACACTATGTCCTGATTTGGTAATTTTGGATATGAGAAATAAGTGTGTGTACCACACTGTGTCATGGCCCCATTGCTGATTTGACCTTCACCCAGCCTACCTCCCCAAAGGGTACTTCTTTAGTGTGCTGTCAGTGAGCACTGGATATAAGTTTAAGGTAACTTCTGAATACAGGGATTAAACTTGTCTTGCAAATCTATTGCCTTTTTTTGGGGTAGTATGGTTGTCGGGTGGAGCTGAGTGTGATAATTAGAAGGTTGTTGAATACTTTAGTATGATATTCTGGAATTGTGTGCCTGAATGGGAGCTTTATCAACAGAAAGTGTGAGAAATACCAGAATAGTGTTTGCAGAAAGGAAATCTTGATTGTTTTGAAGCTGATGGAAATGGAGTGTTGGATTTTAGAGTCCTGACTCCCTTATTTCCATATTGCTTTCAAATTTTTTTAATAGACAGTCCAGCTCTGGCAATATCCTTGCTGCCCTAAAATATTAACAATGGCAGGTACACCAAAATTTCATAGTGGAAAAGCTCAATACTGATGTAAAGGTGAGAAAGTTTTCGAGAACATTGTGTGGAGATGGAATTACTGCAGAGAGTGAGGCAGGCACTGTGACACAAGAGCAAACTGTTGGTAATGAGTGGGAGTTTAAGTAAAACACTGAGTGGCTAGATCATAAAGGATAAATCTCACTCTATTTTCTTATCTCTGGCTGTTATTACTTACAAATGTAATGAGGTTGGTTGCAAAATTAACTTTCTGTGGAGGCTTCATAAAATAAACCAGACAAAGTAATATTAGATGGGTGAATTTTATTCGGTATGTTAGATTGAATTAGAGTGTATCTTTTTGCAGTCTGATTAGTATTTTAAACATGCCTGGGAATTAAGAACAAGAAAGGAGTAGTTGTAACATTAAAAAAGGCTCTAAAGCAGCTTCTTAGAGAATGCTTTGGCCTTGAATAAGATGAAACAAGAATAAGCGTAAAATAGAAAAAAAATTATCTGCTATTAGCAGAAAATGCTATAGTGCAGTAGTGCTCACAAAGTAGGAAAACAAAAGAATAAAGAAAAGGGTAGATAAAAGGTCAATATTCATAGTAGTCAGACTCTTAGATCTATCAGTAAGAAATCATAGTCTAATTAATCTCAACATGATTAAGTTTTATTTTGAATCTAAGCTACCATAGAAATTAAGGGTTTTAAGGGCCTAGAACAACTGACTTTTGGAATATTTTTAATAAATATTTCTAACTGTTTCTGAAGTTAAAGTTTTAGATACTCCAATTTAGCATTTTGTTTTATATGTACTGTATCACAGAAACACATTTCAGTGGCATTACTGTGAAGAATGTAAGATTGCAAAATGAGGAACAGCTCCATTACTGCCCTAAACATAAAGGAAACTGTCACAGCCTGAAATCTGTTGTTACAAATGAGATCTATCCTATGTTTCTCTCTTGAGCAGCTAAAATGTATGTAAGAGTGCATATATTGATTTCATATACTTTCAAATGTAGAGGGTCCCTCAGGCTACAGTATTGATTGAACATAATGATTTGACTGTCAACATGAAATGAATATGTATTTATAGCTGACATTTGCTATTTTAAGTTTTGTTTCAAAGAACAAAAAAAAAGAGTTGTGATTTATGAATTACCATTTCCCTTAATAAGCTTGGTTTAATTGGGAAATAAATGCTTGGAAGGAGCATGCAGTGTAAATCCAATGACAAAGGGAGCATTTAATCTTTTATGGTTTGTTTTCGTTTATTTTGGAGTTTGTTTGTTTGTTTGTGGTTTGTTTGTTTGGGGTTTTTTCTTTCAATTTCCCCATTTGTACTTCTGCAAACCTTTAAAACTATAAATAATTTTTCTTGGGTTTTTGGTAAAAAAAAAAAAAAGTTGAATTTGCACTTCTTTTGCCACTGGTGAGAAATAAAAGTCTGTTTAGACTGTTTTGCCCACAACACAATTTTTTAGTTGATGTCATCAGCTGAGGTATACTTTGTGGTCTTTGTTATACAGTCTTGCAGTAGAAAGACAAGGCAGTTATTTCTGCAGGGTTTAACCTACAACTTACCCCTAAATAGACTTCTCATAGGATTTTTCTCCTTTTTCAGAACAAAATGCTGTTTCATATGAAAATTGAAAGGATTGACAAGGTTTCAGAAAACATACTTTCTTTTTCATCTACATCATTCTATTAGTAGATATTACTTGAAAATGCTAAAATGTGATGTGGGCAGTGAAGGATATTTTGCAGAATGTCAGTTGGGTTTGTGAAAGTGGAAGAGTTGAATGGTGAGGTGTGAATTTCACAGCTTGATTACTGTAGTTCTTACACCATGTTTTCAAATTAGCTCAAGTTGAAGCATGGAGTTACTCAGCTCTGCCATTTATATCAAATTACTGATGGTGTCAGGTTTAAAACTTTATTTTGTAGCCAAACCAGTATGTTAAGCCATGTACTTAGCTGGTTTTGTTTTTCAGGAAACTTAAGTATAAAATAGCACACAAATCTGATAGCATCTATGACATATTTGTTCAAATCAGATGATGTTGGCAAGTCCTTTTAAATGTATTAAATGAAAAATGTGTACAGCCATCCACTGCTTCTAGTTGTAGGTCTGAAGATTTTTAATACATGGACATAACATCAATACAATGCCCCGGAAAACCTGTTTTTCCCTTCGGTTTAAAAAAAAGTCTGAAGCTGGGCCATGTTTTGAGCTAAGAAGTAGCTGTGGAACTGTAATGGGCAGCAACTCAATTGTCCATTGCATTCTATTTTTGAGAAATTTGCTCAAGTTCTGGTAGCATTTAGGTTTTAGTATTAAAGCAGAAGATATAATTTTGTTTTCAGTGGTTAATCTTTCTAATATACTTTGGCCCCATAAAAGGAATAAAGCATCACAGGGTCATAAACACAGAATTCTTGCTTGCAAATGTGGGTGTTGAATAAACATCAAATTAGTTCTGGCTGTGAGGTTAAAAGTAAATATTCATGTCACATATGGAACAGTCTGCCAAGCATTTTCTTCTCACAAAATATTGCTGGAAGGAACTTTTCTATTGATTCTTCGTATTTTTACTTTAAAATTTCTGAATTCCAATCAGTAACTATTTTTGGTAATTTAAATTTGCAATACCTCTTAAATTGAGTAATCATGAATCTTGTCCTGTCGTCTTCAGGGGCCTCTTTAGAAATAAAATCTTGTGGTATTCCTAGCTTTGCTGTTTTCTGATACAGCGTGTGTATAAGTGCTGAATTTAGACCCATTCGTGATCAAAGTACAATAGTGAAGCATGTTTGGAAGAAGTAAGTATTCCAATATAATTTTCAGACTATGTATTAGGACTTGGTTCTTTTTTCCAATAGTGTGATTTAGTAGTGTTGTGAAACTTCAGTTAATGCAAAAGAAGATATTTCTCTTCTATAATGCGTGACTTTTGTGGGGTCTGGAGTGTTTCTTCAGGTGACTTCAAGCTGGGAACCAATTATATCATCACTACTTAACTGTGTTTTATAGCAGTTTATTTTCAATAAGGTTGCAGTGGGAAGGTGTTCCAGGTCTCCATGCAGCTGTTCCTTGCAGGGATTTCTCTAGGTAAAAAAAAAGCAGGATTAGGTAACATTAAGCTAATGCTACTTTCATTTTGTAGACTAATGTTGATTCTGGTACCAGATACAATGTTTTCAGAAAGTCAGCCGAATACCCAATTTATAGATTTAGCAAGGTTTCTTTACCAGAACAGTGCACTTTTAATGACAGTGGATTCAATCAATAATTTTTGATTCAACTCTGCCTTCTCAAGGCCAGAGTTTAGAAACTTTCTTCAACCAAATAATTTGTAGGCTGTTTAAACTTGTTTGTTAGGTAACTATTCCTTGTCTTTCTTTGGTTTTGCTATTGAATGTCTAATGATACACCTCCATTTTCTATTTACTTCAAATGTGAATAAAATATGCAGTGAGCCTGGAAAAACACCTATTAGGGAAACCTTTCCCTACTATTTTTCTCTTGATGCAGCTGAAAAAATCTTGAAAGATAATGAAAACCACCCTCAGAGCACCGAGTACAGTGCATTTTTCAGAAACCATATGAAAGTTTGTCAATACTATTAATTAATCTGAAATAGCCTTGCAGTTTCAGTTTACTAAAGTTCTGCAGTGTTTTGGGGATTGGACGAAGAATTGTGTATGCACTGATGATGTGGATAATTTTTAACATGGTAAATAACCTTTCCATGATATTCTTATTTGTTCATGGTAAGGTGACTTCCATTCTTTGTAAAGACTATTGCTGCTAAGGATTCTAGAATAATCTTACCTAAATATTAAGTGTTGATGCTAGAGAAATATAGGGTCCTATGAATGGCTTCATAAAAATTAAGGATTCTTGTCTGCCTCTTTCTATTACAGCATATATATAATAATATTTTAATATTATAAATAATAATATCATAAATATTTTAGGATTAAATTGTAAAGCTGCAATAATTGATGCAAATTAATGTTTACTATGAAGAATTTTAAATTAATTTATCTATGCAGTAAGGTTCACCAAAACTAAAAGGAATAATCTTGGAGAACAAATCTCCATTCTTCTGGAATGAGAACTCTAGCACCACTGCAACAATTTTTTTTAACATTTGAATGCAACAGCAAGTTGCATAAACCTAAAGCTTAGTTAGAATTGATGGCATATTAATTGTAGTTATCTAATTGTAGTTATGTTGTCTAAAAGAAATTAACATTTTTTTCTCCTCCACTCAAACATTTTGTGTAGCAATGGCAAGAAACCATGTTCTTTATCATTTAAATGGTCTTTCCATCCCACCTCCACTCATGTTCCAGCTGCATGGCAGCTTTTAAGTAGTTAGAATTTGCTGAGCTTTGAGATCATCTCTAAACCACTTGGTGTAGAAATTGAGCAAATATGTTTAAACTTTCCTCAAAAGAAGGGGAGCCAGCTTGAGTGTCTGAACTTGCCTCAAGAGAGTGCTTAAGAATCATTCTCTATTATGAAGGTCCCAAAGGTAGACAATGTTCAATGTCACCACTCTTGTCTGTTGAACTGAGACTTAGAAAGGGAAAAGAGATGTTTTTTTAATCTAGTGACTTTAATATCACTGGGGATATATAATATGCACAGTTTTGCATTGTTTGCTACTATTAAATTTAATCCAGAGTTTAGTTCATGAATCAAAGACCATTTACAATCCTGAGTGAAACTGTCCTCCTATGGACAAGAGACAGAAGCCAAAGAATGAACTAGAATTCTGTTTGGCAAAATTTAATCATGCTATGTGGAGAAAAGAGATATTTCTTGGATGTTGAATTGCATACAAAGCAACATGCTGTTGACTATAATAGAGGTAATGATAATGTGCAACTTTTAGAGACTAGCCTCAAATGGTTTTTAAATGGAAAGTAAAAATAAGTAGCTTGTGCCAAATAACAAAATACCTTCAGATTATCAGTCTCAGGCATTGAGAGTACCAAAATACTTTCTCCTTAGTAAGTATTGCACAAAGGAAATTGCTCTATTGATAAAGGAACTTATGTTGCTGTATGATCATGTGGGCATTGTAAGTGAATAGAATATTCCTTTCACTTGTATATGCTAATATTTTACCATTCCTGATAAAAATATTGTCTTGATGATTAAACTCTGGATGTGTCCACCACAGTTCTGGTAGGGCATTCAGCCCATTCTTACAGGCTGACCCTTCAAAAATTCATCACAGTTGGCAGCATATTCTGATATTGCAGATTGTTTATCAATCTTATTTTACCTGTGGCCTCTTTCTGTGTTTTGCATTAAAATCTGAAAGCAGAAGGAAAGGTGCAGGTTCTTGCCTCTTCCTCCAGAGGATTTTGAAATGGTTGTTGCAGGATTCATTAGCAGCTGTTAAGCACTGATTCTAATGCCTTAAAGCAAACAAGAATTTGAAGAATAGTTAAGAGAAAAAGAATCAGTGAAATATCAAAGATATTTGGTAGTCATGTAGTGAATGCAAGTCTATGTTTCTGTTAAAGTGTAAAGATCAAACTGTGCACTGACAATTTTGTTAGTGTACAGTGATTGGAGAGTCACAGCACATTCCCTTTTATTGAAAGGTAACTCCTATGGTTAACTCCTTAGAGACTGTACTAAGTAGTTTAACAAGCACATGGTAATAATGTTCGTGGTGACATAGAATAAAAATACCCTTGTTAAGAAGCTTTCAAGTACAAGACAATCAAAAACACCAATTCATCAGCTAGCACTTCATTTACCTTACAGAATATACATGTTCAGGAAGAGAAAATGTTTCTGATGTCTGTAGGTTCGCTAGTAGGTTTGCATGCATTAACAACTCTGCACTTGCAAGTTCTTTCACTTAAATCAATGGAACTTAAGGTCAAATCTCTTACAGTTTCTGAATGTTTTTTAGATAAGACATGTGTACCTAAAACTTTCCAGTTTCCAGTGTAAAGTCAGGCATGATTTTACTGACATTAGATGGGCACCCTGACAGAGGCCTTGGGCCAACATTACAGCCTGAAAAAAGTCCCAGCTATTCATGAAAACATTTTTAGCAAGTTACTCTTTGGTCATCTACTTACTACTTTGTTGCTCTCCCATAGCAAACGTGCTGCTGGAAGTTCCTTAAAGGATGCAATCATGTATGACTTAGTGTCTGTGGCAAAATTAGCTTACTTTTTGGAAGTACATGTTCTTGCTTATGGTGTAGCTTTGAAATCCAAGACAGAAGTAAAGATCTTATTTTGAATTCCCCTAATGTCTTGTATCATTTGGTAGTAGAGAAGGCAGTCTTCAGCAAGGTGAGGTTTAAAGCTGATGTTTCTGCTAGTGAAATATAAGTAATTCTTTCAAAAGTGGAGAATTGCATCTAAAAAGAGTACAACTAGATGGTTCTTTAGTTTGATGTGGAAATTTGGACTTGTTTTTATCAGAACTCTACCCTTGTAGCAGCTGCAAAGTGAGATTGCTACTTCATGTGACAGATATAGGCCAAAAACTTGATGCTGTGAAACTGAAGTGTGACCTGCTGGGTACTGGTCAGCTGAATTACCCACACTTTTATGAGATTCTAGAAGAATGGAAGATTTTTATACTATGAAAGACTGCAGTTGTACTTACCTTTGTAAAGATTATTTAAAGAAAGGGGTTTTTTTTTCTTATCTCAAAGAAAAGATATGTAGAAATCCTTCATTTAATGATTTGTAATAACTGTACCAGAGTTTTAAAGTGTTGTTTGGGGTTTTCTTTCATAATTGATATAAGTATGCGTTCTAAATTTAAACACACACAAGCAATGTAAAAAATAGACTTGTGTATATTGCAGCCACTGGCCAAATGAGAGAGCGTGGAGCAGGGAGTTCAAACCATCTCAGTATTATGTGGTTTAAGAAAAACCCATCAACGCCAGGCATATGTATGATCTCCTCCTCCTTCTCCCAGTCCTTCAAGAAAATAAAGTCTTGTACATGCAAATTTCCTTATGAAGCTGTTTCTGTATTAAGCAAATCACTGCATTAGTGGTTCAATTCAAGAGATGTGACATGTGATCTTGCACCATGTCTCATCGGACCACAGTAACTGGAAGCAATGGCAAGTGGAAGTGACAGCCCCTGCCAGACCACAGCAATACAGTAGTGTTATAACTCAGTAACAAAGACAATAATGTGTGTCATGCTTGTTAGTCCTTTTTTCTTTTTTTAAGAACTTTTTACCTCTGGTTTAATACAGTGGTATTAAATACTAACAGTGCCAGACTGAAGTCTGATTTTGATATAAGCAGAGAAGCCTGATTTTCAGAATGATGACTAATTGTGCCCTCAAGTTTTGTGCTTGCATTGTTGTTGCTCTGGATAGGCAATGGTGCTTAATAGGCCTAACAATTCTGTTCTAACTGGTGTCATAGCATCCTGTGTCACAGCCCCTCAGAAAGTCACTGTCTTGTGATAAATGCATGCAACATGATCTTTGTTGTGACTGCAAACCAATTAAATCCAGACAGATTATTAAAATTATAATGGTTAAAAAAAAATAGTTTTAAAAAAATTAAAAAAAAAATAAAAGCCTTGGGCTTATTGTACTTTTGGAGGGTAAAACCCAAGCAGATTTGCTTGTTACAGGTTTAAGTAGCTCTTGAAGCCACTATTGCAAGCTGCAGTGCCTTTGTGAAAGAAGGTAACAGGCTGGAGGGAAGTGGGAGAAAGACAGAATGAAATACCCTTATGGAAGTACATCATGTCTCCGTTAGGAAACTGAAGTCAAGAGGTGCAGCGATACTGAATAGGAGTGAAGAGCCTGCTGGGTTTAGCCACATTGAGAATAAGATTTTTTTATGCTTTTCTTGAGGTATTGCCAAATCATGTGCTTTATGCTATCAGTGCGGTTGTTTGTACTGTTGGAGTACCCAGAAACCCTATTCATAGATAGTTAATGAATTAGTTCATTCTATAATGAGCCCCTTTTCTGTTATGCAAAAGGACAAGTATCAGTCTCTGAGTTAGAGACTTTTTTGCAATTAAAAGTATGATAGAAGAAAACAAATAAATGGGATATGAAGCTGTGGTCTCAGTGCCCTGCATAACCATTGTCAACTTTAGGTCTGGTTTTACAGGAATGTTGCTTGAAATGCTTGGAACATCTCTTGATGACAACAAAGACGGTAAAATAAGTTTTGGCAAATCTTGTAGATGACATGTCAAAAACCATTCCTGTTTGCTGTTCTTTTAGAACGTATTGATTTTATTGTGTGTGTGTATCAATGTAAATAAGATTTATCTGAAGAGAATGTCAAGATGATGGTTATACAAAGGCTCTGCTTGAGAGGAAGGTCATTAATGGAAAAGTAGATGGGGTCTTTGAAGCTGTTTAGTGAGCAGGTCAGAAATTGTAGTCTCAAACACAGGTATAGTTCATACCACAAGAGATTTCAACTGTGAGAGCAACTAGCTGCATTTTGAAGGTGGGTTTGATATTTACAGCAACAACAATAACAAAGGTGTTCCAAGTGTTATGCTAAGTTAAGTGTTATGCCAAGTATTACGCCTTTTCAACAGGAAACTAGATTTACAGTCCATAGATTACATTCATCAAACCTAGGAAAGCAAACTTGTGGTTCATAGATGAGTTGATGGAAGAAACATTGTGTGTAGCTAAAAACCATAGAAACGGATTTAATGTTAGAGGCATTTCCTCCTCACTGTTTACCAAGATTTCTTGTATCAGCCGTGGCATGACTGCATTTGAAGTCTTGCAACTTTCTCAATATATTTTGAGCAAAGTGATTGTTCAACAACTTCTGATTTTTTTTTTTCTAATTAGACCGTACTTTGACCACTGAATGTGCCGCTGAAAAGGATGAAAATATCTCCTTTTCAGTCATGAATGCTCTTTTTTTTGGTACTGTTTTGATTTTCCAAGCTCAGAAAGGTCAGGGTTATTCAGATTCCACTTGGCCTCCTTCTCTGAACAAGTAATCCACATTTCAAACACATTACAAAGTCTGGCTCTGATAAGAGGCATTGAAGAGAACAACAGAATTCCAGCACATTACTCTGACTTGACTGCACCAATTACAGGACAGGCGTGAACAAAAGGCAGTAATGCTCTCGGGAAGGAAGCTTTCCCATATGGATGTGTGCTGGGGCAAGTGCATTGTTGACTTTACAGCCCTCTTGGATAAGTGATCAAGCACAAAAGGGGAAATTTAAAGAAAAGCGATGCTATCACCTTGTATTGTCGGGATTTAATTAAAAGTCACCAATTCACAGATTGTGCTGAGTTGGAAGGGACCCACAAGAATCATGGAGCCCAGCTCCTGGCCCAGAATGGGACTACCCCTGAAAGTCAATTAAAAGGCTCTGGTAGAGCTGAAATACGCATGTGAATGAGATTCCTAGCAGGAAAGGAACGGCGGATGTGGTTTTAACAGACTTGTTTCCTGGTTGGAAGGATTTGAGGGGTGGAGGAGGTAATGAGTGTTTCTTAGGGACTGCAGTTACAAGTTAGATGTTAAGTGAGTATAATTTTAATGAAGAATTCTCTCTGTTTGTTGAACTTGTGGTGTCTTTGGCAACCAGATAGATCTTTACTCCTGAGCTGGGCCACATCTGTATGCAGTTATAAGAAGTTAACAGATTTGTTTGTTACAAAGATTGTTAAACCTTGCAAATAAAGTGCACGCAGCAACTGAGACAGAGTCATCTTAGTGAAAGGGTTAACTTTTTACTAGCATAAAACAGACAGGGAGTGATGATATTGAACCTATTTGAGCAAAAAAAAAGAAAAAATAAATTATTTTACTTACTTGAACTTTCACTGTGAAAAGTAACAGATGTTAGAGTTAAATTTATGAATGTTTAAATTTTTTCTCCCGTAATTTTTTAGGTATTCACTTAAGGTAATGGTTCTTTAAGTATGGAGATACAGTTAGGGATCTGGGGAATTCATTCAGCTTTCTCTATTATTTAGTAATCTGAATTGGATATTAGAGCAAGGATTTTTTTTTTTTTTTTACTTGAATAGTTAAGCTAGAAAAGCAATAGCCTATATAAATTTTATATATATAAATTTTACTTTTTCTACATATAAGATCTTCTTGTAAGAGTGTTGTTTAATTCTTGGTTCACTGTTACAGTATACAAAAGCTACCTTAAAAGACAAAATATCATAAGTTAAAAAGGGAACAAAATCCTTGACAACCAAATGGACTTTGGAATTCTTACAAAATAAATGGTCTTGGTACGTATTTTTTTTTTAGTAAACTCATGTTAGCTGAAGAAGAAAACAGGTTGTCATAATGTACTTCTGTTATTAGACTTCAATGTGATTGGTTAATAATTTCAGCTTCTGTTATTTCAGATTTTTTTAAAGTGCTCTTTTGGAAGATTCTGTTGCAATTTCTGACCAAGACATGTAGTCTGCAGATACTCATATAGTATAGATCAGTCTACAGCCATTCACGAAAGAAATGGTGCATGAATAATATGAATTCACAGAGGACCTGTGAAGAGAAAATTACTTTCCTGATGAAAAATTAAAGCAAGGGAGGAGAAATGAGGTTGAGGTATATGAGATTAAAGCTTGCTCTTCTAATATATAGAATTTTGTCATTTATTGTTAAGGCTCTAAGAACTTGCCAAAATTATTTCTTCATTAGAATGCCAGTCATACTTCAACCCTCTTTTTCCTTGTCCCCAACAAAGTTTCAGTGGCAATTAATTTTTATGTAGTGTCTCGGCTTTTAAGCAAAGTACATCTTTCACATTTTTTCTGAGGTATATGGTCCTAGATTAATGAATAATAGACATTATTTGCCTTAAAACAAATCTACAGCTGCAGGCATAAGAAATACAAAATCAGTGTTATGGTGCAATATTTAATTTTCCTCTTTTTTTCCCCCACAAAAAAGATTTGGAATGCATTAGGTTATTTGAGTCAGCTGAGATGCAGATGGAGCCAGTCAAATGTGGAGCATGGCCAGTATTCCCAAAAGACGTTTTCAGTTTATTTTCTAGTCAATAATTTTCACGGGGAAAAACAATGATGATAGCGTTGATGATAGCGTCTTCCCTACAGAAAACAGAGAGGATGGAATATTTCCATGTTGAATTAAAATGCACACATTGCTGAGCAATGAAAACAAATTAAGGCAAATTCAGTAACTTCATTTTAAAAGCAACAGTGAGCTTTAATTGTCATAAATTCAGAACTAATTAAAAACATGTTGACAAAAATTGGACCAACAGCTTGTCATTTTCAAATCTAAGTGAGATGCAAAGTGCTGAGAATAAATTACAGGGTTTGAATTCAGTTCTTAAGTTTAGTACATTTGCTACATGTAGGATATCTCAGGATCTTTTCAGGGGAAGACAGTAGAAAATTATTAGAAAATATTGTTTTCATTTGACTAATATTTTACAAATAAGCTCAGAACTTGATGTCTAAACATTGAAAACTGGAAATATTTGTCAGCAACTGGGTCTAGATGGGTGATTCCTATTTTAACTCCATGCTCGATGAGAACTAGGCATGTGCCATCTCTTCTCCTCCCTCACAACATACAAGGAGGAAATAAAATGGAGGACATGAGTTCTGACATGGAGGTCCAAGTGGTCCAGATGGGTCCCAAATCCGGATTATTAAATAAATAGAACCACAAAATGTGCTATGGCACACAGATTGCCCCCTCAGTATGTTTCCATCTGCTCTGATAATAAATAGGTGTAGTGTAAAAAGAAATACTAAAATCCCCAGAAGTCAACTATTTCAGGATTGATAAATTACCAAAACCTAGAATTATATCATGGTTTGGGTTGGAAGGGACCTAAAAATAACCTATTTCCAACCCCTCTGTCATGGACTGGGATACCACCCACTAGATCAGGTTGCTCAAAGCCTCATCTAGGCTGGCCTGGAACACTACCAGAGATGGAGCATCCACAATTTCTCTGGGCAATATGTGCCAGTGTCTCACTAAGAATTCTTCCTAACATATAATCTAAATATCGCTTTCTTTAGTTTAAACACATTGGATCACAAGAGAGGTGATCCAGCCATCTGAGCATCTTTGTGGCTCTCCTCTAGACCCCCTCCAACAGGAGTCCACATCCTTGTGCTGAGGACCCAGAGCTGGCTGGATCAGTCCACGTGAAGTGATCTACTCACAAGGGCAGAGTAGAGGGGAAGAAACGCTTCCCTCAACCTGCTGACCACAGCTTTTTTGATGCAGCCCAGAACAGTTGGCTTTATCATCATATGCCAGTTAAAATAACATGGTTCCTGAGTGTAAGAAAAGTATTATTCTAGGGAATAGAGAGGATAAATCTTCAACCTTGAATCTTCAAAATATAAACCTTTGTATGTGCAAGGCTTTGCTACAACTCTCATATGACTGGAATGCCCTTGCTGTTGGTATTTCACATTTTTCTGGTCAGCTCTGAAGATAAATCCACACTAATATTCTGAATTAAGTTCTACATTGATGTGCACACACTTAAAATATACCACAGGGTGAGTAACTGCAGAATGCAGAAGTTTTTGCTTAGGTGAGGTGGTGTGCTTGTGTGTCACAAGCACTGGGCACTACTGCTGGATAAGTCTGAAACATCTTGAAACTAGGACAAAAATAGCATGGATTTTAAAAAGCGTAGGCTGACCCAAACATCCTTTCATTCTACACAACTTCAATGAAAGGCTTATGACAATATACTAGATGTCTCTTAAAGTACAGCCCTAAATTAATTTGCAAAGTGCTCTAGGGCCCATCCTAATGAGAGGCGTACATTTGCAAGGCCTGTATGTGAAGTACAATGACTGATAGGATGTAGAGTAAAAACGTGTGATTATTTTACTCTTTCAAAGAAATCAATGGCAAGCATACCAGTGTGGGATTTTGTTCACTCAGCCAATTACTTGTTTATAATTGAAATTTCCTGAATGACTTTGCAGGCTTTGGCATCCTGTAGCGAGACCTTGGAAAATGAACAAGAACTATTGATACAACTAGTAGAAAGACACAGGAGTGAAAGCATGTGTAGTGAAGGACAGAATAAAGTTGTTCATGCCTTCTTTGCTGGTTAATGGTCTGGATAAATCTCAGAGTAAGTTTAAGTGCCTGACCAAATTTCAGCCTGTCTTCCTTTCAAGGCACTCAATTGCTCAACAACTGCCCTGAACAGAGTAGAATAGCACAATTTATCAGCAATGGGGAATGGTTAAGAACTTAGTTCATTAAAATACCAGTTATGCTGGATTACACAACCCCATGTGAAGGATGGAATCCCTGTCCCTAGGAATGCCAGTGGAAGTTTGGGGTCTGACTCTTGAGAACTGAGTATAATCCTATCCAATTAATTATTTTAAGTCAGTTATAGCTAATATAGAAATGTACAAATATTCTAGCACAACTTACAATAAAAAATTAGAAATATGTAGGGCTTTTATGTGTATATATATATATAGGGATACGTTCAATGTAAAAGCAGGGCTGTATTTTCTCACGCACCTCATGGCTTAGCTGTTTTTTGCTAACTTGTTGCATTAAGTTGTCAGACTCAGGCAAGAAATGGATTGCTTCATTTGAGGTATAATGAATACTTTGCTTAATTTATCTTTTTTTTCTGACAACAAAATACTTAGCTGAGAAAATTTAGCAAAACAAAGCTCATGCAAGAACAGGTTTTCCAGTATTCTCTTATGCAATTTAGAGTAGTTGACCTTTAATTAAGAAGCCTCTGAGTGGTGCACCTTACTGCAAAAATAACCAAGACATATAGTTTTAACATTTGTTCATAGTAATCACCACCAAATTTGCTAGATCTGTGTGTGTAAAATAACTGTAAAAGATTTTCCAATACCTCTAACTGAACGTACTTTTTATATACTATAAAGGCCTTCAGCAGCAAGTCCTTAGTGACTTTTTGTTCAGTTACCATGATAACTTTGAATTTTCTTTAGTGTGGAAAAAAGCATTCTTTTTTTCATTATCAAGGGAAAAGGTGTTTGGTTTTGAGCAAGAAGAAAAAATTGACATAGTTTTTCAGATGAACTTGTATATCTTAAAAAGTATTTTTTAGAATACTTTGATTTTTTTTTTAATTTAGGTATCTAAAAAATTACTGAAGTGGAAACAACTAATTTAATGAAAATTTAATGAAAATTAAGAAAGTTCATTACCAGAGAATACTATATATATAGGGGTTTTTTTGTATACATATATGCAAATGGGAATTAGATTGCATTCATATAGTTGATTAAAGTTCAAATGTTATCTTTGTAGTGTGATCCAGCTCAGGTCTTGGAGAATTTAAATAAAAAACCAAAAACCCCAAAACATAATGAGATTTATATTAGAGCTTTGTGTTATTAAGCCTCTTATTTTCACGTGAAGGATATGAGTGCAAGTGTAAGATTTGAGTAGAGTAGAAATGTCGAAGAATCCGTTGAATATACGGTCTTGCTGTGGGAAAATGTTTAATGTAATGCAGAAAACAAATATTCTTGTAGGCACATTGCTTAAAAATAGTACAAAGATATAGTTGAGCTATTCATGGTCTTTAACATCAAGCATCTTTATTTACATCAACTAGAAAATACTGATGAAGGATTCCTTTGTAGTTTTTTTTACTATTTGGAACAAAAAGATTTATATCTGGTATTTTGGAATTATCTTTGTGATGGTTATCAAATCAGTATGTTGGTAAGCAATTAAAATGTGTAATCAAAAATGAGCACAGGACCAAATCCTTGCCTTGGTAGTACAAAGCCAGAAAGCTTTCATTAATTCCTGCCTGCCTTTATTATATTAAACATTTTTTTAATATTCTCTTGATGAAAGCCAGATTGCTTCTAATTACAACACAGGTGCTTTTGTGATTCTATAATAGAAAATACTCTGATGTAACCAAGGAAAAATAAGACTATATGAGCTACCTCCAGCTCCATTGCTTGAAAAGTTTGTGTAGTCAGCAAAGTTCCAGTGGTTTTACCAAAGTCTGGCAAGTTCACCCCATGAAGTTTCTCTGCCTTTATTTTTCTCTTCAGAATGATTTAAAACATGAGTTGCATTTTTGTCAATCATGTTGCTAATGGAAAATAAGAAAAATATTAGCTAAGAGGGAGATAATTAAAAAAGAAACAAGTAGGCAATTTTCCTTGGTGAATGATACAAAACTGCGTTTTTTGTGAGGGATAGCTGATCAGAAACACCTGTATTGTCTATTAGGGAGAAGGTCAAACCTTAATTTTCAGTGATTGATATTGTCTTATAGATATAGGCCATCTTTGTTTGAAATTAACTATTTTGGGATTGGATATTATTGTTCTAATACAGTGTGGAATGTACCTCATCCTGTCCTGCAGTGGAAAAAAAAAAAGAGTTGTTGATTGGTTTTTTTTTTCCCCAATGTTATCCTATGATGGTAGTCTAGACAAGTATAATATTTTTTTTCTTTTTTTAATTTAATAAATACCAGTCTTGCTTCAAAAGCCTTGAATTTGAGGATGATAATGTTTGGCTGAGACACAATCTTTTGTTGCTAAAAGGAGCCACGCTTTCAGATTCTTTCTGAGGAACAAGACATCTACTTGAGGAAAAAGCCCAAAAATTAGGATTAGATTTTAAAATTAGTTTTAATGTGCAACCTTTTGTTACACAGCCTAAATATTTGTACACAAAATACTTAGATACAGCTAATGCCTACATCTTACTTCAGAGTAGATTGTGTTAGCTTCTAGGATATAATAAATCCACTGGGCCCAATGTCTGAATTAACATAATAATTAACGTTTCAGCACATTGTTGTAGGTCACAGTAAGAAAATGTTTAATCTTTCTGCATTCATCTGTGTACATTCAAGGCATTGCGAGGTCTACAGAGACTGAATTAAATTTAAGTGTATCAGAAATGAGCAGGGTGTTTTAAGAAAAATGTGGAAAAGATTTAACTTTGTTGGGAGCTGTTCATAATTGGTTTTGTTCTGACAATAAAAGATACAGCAAAAATTGGGTCACTACTCAAGTTACAGCTCAATTAATGAGAGAAAGCTGTGGGTGTATAGCAGCCAAAACACAGAATTATCCTGCATCTGCCCACTTGAGAATTTGGGGTTTGTTTGGTCCATGGATCATTGTCTGTGGTCAGCTGTGCCTATAGGAAAAAACAAGTGCTGGGCTGCAGTGAATAAGCACAGGATGTAGTAGATCATCTGAAAGTTACTCCACAAAACTAGTAGAGTGTTAAGAGAATGAAAATGTGCTTTTCCAAACATAATTCTAGGCTTGAAAAATTGATGACATTGAGAGGAAGATTTAATGTCATTTTATGAGTCTTGAGAGAAGCCAAGGAATATTAAAAGTTATCTTGTCCTGACACTACTCACTGGCCAGGGAGAAATATCTGGATGCTGCCAGGGAGAAATATCTGGATGCTGATTATTGCACCACCAGAAATGGGTCAAGATGCAGCTTGTCTTGAAACCAATTTGGAAATCCATGGTAAATTCCTGAGTTTTAATAGAATCTTTAGCTGTAGTTTCCCTTTATTCTGGAGCAGTTCTCTGCTAATACAGGGGTAAATGGACTTAGTAATTTTACGGTTAATTTCCTGTGCTAGGCATCCACTTGACAAAAGACCCACAGCAGGATGGGTGAAGAAAAGTTCTGTTGGTGTTACTGTATTCTGAGGAGCCAGGGCAGGCTGCTGTTCAGCTTTTCTTTCTGCTTATACAAAAAGCCCCAAAGCATGGAAGATGAGGATAGAAAATAAAAATAGGGAGCCTGAAGCTGCTTAAATTAGTCTGTTTCTTGTACGGCAGCACAGAAAAGTTGCTTATTAACTCGATATTGGGGGAGTCAGGAAATAACTGAGAGCAGGAAAAACAAGAGCTGCAGGAGCTGCCCTTGGATACATCAAACATTCCTAATTTCATGGCTACCAGACTGATGAATGTTGCCTGCTTTTGCTTATGAGATGGAAATACTTCAGTGTGCATATTGTCTCCACAGCCCCAGACTAAAGTACAAACAAATAATCCTTGAATAATAAAATAATCAAATTATCCTTCAGTTAAATTGTGGTTACCTCTAGATTTCAGTTTAGGAATCCAAAGAAAATGAAGTCAGGTAGAAGTGGATTAAGAAAGAATGGACTGCTACTCTGCAAATTTCTAATTTAATGACAATTAAGCAAAATTCTTAATGATGCACATACATTTAATTTTAAACCATTTACACCTGTACCATTTCATTTGAGTACTGTGATATAATGTTACCTCAACAATTGAACTGATGGCAGGATTCTAAAATATTTTTAACACAGCTTCCTATTGCTTTTGAATCCAAACCCTTGGGAAATCTGTAAGGTGTTGGAGCCTTGGGGAGAAATAGAGATAATAACTGCAAAATGATTTCTTCACAGATGAAGTAATTCCCTTTCCTGAAAGTTCAGAAAGGTTTAAATATTTTTTGTGAACATAATAACTGATCTGGTGGTTCTGTGATGAATGCTTATGTGTTTTGTCAAGAACTCTTCAATTTTAATTAATTTGAAAGTATCCAGAGTTGTAATCAAATAGCTTTAGAAGTGTAATGGCATGTATTCAGAATCAAATGTCTTGTGTATTGTGCATAAAGGGCTTTACTTATTTTCTAAGAGTGCTATAAAATGAGGAGGGACTTTAGGAAAATAAAACTATATTCAGCAATGCAAAGAAAACAGTAGGGTTGTAGAAGAAGGCTGAATTAATAGCCTGTGTAACTCCGAGTGCAAGCATTCTCTGTATATTGATCCTTTCACTATGGCTACTGCACAATGGCATTTTCCTAATGTAATAAATGCAAAACCTAAGCAGCCTCTGGGGCTGTGCTTCTAAACAGCTGATGGGTAATTACAGGATACCTATGAGGCACAGGTTGGAGAGAAAAAAATGGAGACTGCTGGTGAGAGCATGTGTTCCATTTATGATTTGAAGCAAACTTTTGCTTACTGTATACCATAGAGGGAATTTTTTTTTCTCTGAGGGGAAAAGGAGGGGTTCGTTATGTTGAAATTTTTCACAGAATTTGTTCTATGCTGCAGTATTTTTGTGTGAATAGTCAATCTGTTTGTAGTCCTTGCTCCTGATTTCTGTATGGTTTAGTGTGGGACCAGCAGTCATACTCAAGCTGTGCAGGAGGAGCCAGCCTGTGGTTCCTGCTGTTGTTGACACAGTCTTCAGTCTTGCATTTTTTTCCACATTGGTTAGATGATAGAAATTTGTGGAAAACAGATGTCAGTTGCCAGAACATTTGGTGAAGGATACAGGCTCCATTGCTTTTTTCCCTGCCCTCTCCAGTCGATGGCTTAGTGGAGTACCAGCAGCTGTGGTGAACACAATCTTAGTGCCTTGAAATGTAGAGAAACTTCAGACCCTGAATACAGATTAGTTTCTTGAAAAAGGAAGAGTACCCAAACCTGAAATTTATGTAATGTGCTTGTCAGTAGAGTGTCACAGATTTTCTCGTTTGATTATCCTTTGTAAGATATGTTAAATTATTTTTTCAGGTGTGTTTTCTTCTGTAAGTGTTCTTTGGATGATTACAGTCTTGTTTATATTTCATATCTGTAGGGCAGAAGGCTGTAAATAATGTTAAGCTCCTATGCAGTAATAAAAAAATATTGAAGTATTTTAAGTAGTTATTTTAGACAAGTTCCTGGAGAGGTGAAATTACTTCTTAATATCTAATGTTTCTAAAATGAGGCAGTATCACTGACAGTGTCACTCTATCTCCATCTTTTTTCTACCCTTTCCATTAACTTAGAAATCAGTTGTTAAGTCTTATGTTAGATCCATGCAATGATGCAAATATATCACATTATCTATGACACTCTAAGTATCTCACCTTCTTAGACATATTTATTGCATAAAGAGCAGGATAAAGTACCAGTCGTGCAAATGTGCTGTCTTCAGTGGAATTTACCAGCAGATAACTTGGCCCAGTCATGACAGCAAATCTTTCCTCTAAAATATCAATACAGCACTAGAGTCCAATTATTTTTATACTCTGCTAATCTTCTTTTGCTTTTGCAGTGTTCCTGCAGGCTTCTATAAAAAGACTATTGGTAATCTCAGTAGGGAGGCCTCCTTATCAAGCAGTTTCAAAGACTTATGACTTCTGAAAAAATAAGGAGGTAATACCGAATTAATGGAGAAGGGACTAGTCAGTCTTCAAAAAACTAAATGTGAAGCATATATAATACTGATTATTTTGCTACATGCAGAATTTTTCTTGGATTTCCACAGATTTGATAATAAGGCTTGGAGAGAGAAATCTTTTATACTTCTAAAATACATGCCTAAAATTGTCCTTTAAATATAAATCTAGACATAGCTCTTTTTATATATTCATAGTTGAAAATAAATCAGTGCACATACAGTTTTAAAGCTATGGTCAGGCCAAGAAACCTGCTTATCAATTTTTGAAAGTCTCATTTAAAAGAAAAATTGGTATCAAGAGTAGATCTTGAAAGTCTTGTTTTGTTATAGCTTACTGGAAGTATTTTAGAACATTATTAAACTCTGTTTAAGCGTGAATGTTGCCAAACCCTGGTATTTATTGAAAAGAAGAATAAGAAGTGCTGTGGAGAAGGACCTGGGGGTCCCGGTGGATTACAAGCTGTCCATGGGCCAGCAGTGTGTCCTTGTGGTCAAGAAGGCCAATGGTATCTTGGGGTGCATTAGGAGCTGCATTGCCAGCAGGTCAGGGGAGGTGATCCCGGCCCTCTACTCAGCCCTGGTGAGGCCAGTCTGGAGTGCTGTGTCCAGTTCTGGGATCCTCAGGGCAAGAGAGACAAGGAGCTCCTGGAGCTGGTCCAGTGGAGGCTTCAGAGATGATCAAGGGACTGGAGCATCTCCCTTCTGAGGAAAGGCTGAGGGAGCTGGGCCGGCTCAGCCCCAAGGAGAGATGACTGAGAGGGAACCTCATCAATGTCTCTGAGGGGAGTTGTCAGAGAATGGACCAGGCTCTACTCAGTAGGACAAGAGGCAATGGGCAGGAACTGATGCACTAGAAGTTCCACCTGAACATGAGGAAGAACTTTGCTTTGCAGGTAACTGTGAAATGGCATTGATTGCTCAGAGAAGGTGTGAAATCTCCTTTGCTGGAGAGATTCCAGAACCATCTGGACACAATTTTGTGCTGCGTGCTCTGGAATGACCCTGCTTATGCAGGGAGACCAGACCAAATGTCCCACTGTGGTCCCTTCCAGCTTGACCTAATCTGTGATTCTGTGAAGTGATAGCAAGAATTATCATGTTTAAAAACTAGCAGTTGTTACTTGAACACATTAAGGTATCCATCAAATTTCTTTGAATTGTATCCTCCTTTATCATGTTATTGGGGGTAAGCTTTAGAGAATCATGGAAAAAGGTGTAGGGGAATGGATTTCAGAACTTTAGTAGTTCATTGATGTCTTGTTATGTGTCTAAGAAGCTTTTCCATGCTACAGAATTGGAACCTCCATAAGCAGTTTTGCTTCATGAAGAGGCTTTGTAGTGGCTATGACTTATTTCAGCAACACTTTTCTTAAAACTCTTTGTTACGTAGCTGCTACTAGTCCTTTAAAACTTGATGCAAATTGCATTGAGAGCTATCTGTGATTATTAGCAAAAAAAAACCTTAGTTATTTTATTTGCAGTCAGATAAATCAGATTTTGAGACTGCCATATGTGAAATTATCATCTGAATACCTCTGGTTGTTATTTACACACAACCCTGGTGTTATATTCAGTAATAAGCTCTTGCTTAGGTGGGTGCTCTTTCCTCCACATCTCCCATGTTCTGAAATACTATGACCTAAATTTTGATTTGGGGTAGGAAGAAGAGGGAGTATGAAAAACAGCTATATCCTGTCAAACCATTACAAAAATAATGCCTTTTTCTTTGTCTTGGACAGTGAGAGTTAATTTAAGAACAAATAATAATGCCAGAAAAGCAAAAATTAGCTACAATACATAGGTGTAGAATATCATCTGTCACACTTCTGTAGATTTCATGAAGCTTTAGTGTCTTTTCCAGAATAAAATGTGTTAAATTAATTTGAATTCAGTTTGCCTTTTTCCCTATCCTTAACATCCTACTTGTATATATTCTTTTATTTGACTGCTGTACACAAAATACAAATAGAGGTGTGTGGGTTGTTTCGTTTTTTTTATTATTAGGGCTTATTCTGACCTTCAGATGTGATTGGGGATTTCCAGTGACTGCTGATTAGTGAGAACACTGACCAGCATACGGCTTAGCCAACCTTTGCCTCTCAGCAGGAACTGTAGTACAATAAGGAAGGTCTCCTAAGGAGAAAAACTAAGATACAGGGAAGAAGAGTGGAGGGCAGCACTGAAACAAACAGGAACAAACCTGAAAGTAGTAGGTCAAAACATTTCTAGGAAGATATGTCGCAGCCTCCGGAGATGGTAATAGCACTATTATAACCATCAAGGTTTTCTGTGAGTTGTGAAGTCCTTTTGAGTGTTTCATCTGAATTTTTAAATAGTCATTTCCTGATTCTGGATTTGCCCTTGAATGTTTCTTCCCATACATGTGCAGGTGGTTGCAGTTCTGTATAAATACCTGTGGGTGCTTTTCTTTGTAAAGTACAGACAGCTACATTTATTGCCATGACCTTGACCGGAATCACTATCATACAAATAGTTACTAATTTTTTTTTTTATTTGCCTCCATTGTAAAATACACTTTTATTTTTTTTTTAATTCTTCTTTCCAGACCAGAATGTTGTCTGTTCTTAACCCAATCCACTAAAGGTCTGTGCTGTGCTCATCAGTTAAATGTTGTCCTTAGTGCTTTGTCCATCAGTTACAGTCATAAAGGTAAAATATCATTAGTCCTTGTAGTGATCATTAATCAATTTAACATTTGAAGGAAGGTTGTCTGAATTTTTAATGAAGTTTATTAGATATTAGAGTTCGATACCAATTATTCAAATGAACTTAAATTGGCACTATTCTTTTGCTCACTAAATGAGAATTCTCCTACTTTTGTCATTCTTTGGAAGAAAAAAATGTTTCCAAAAACATTATATTGAATTTCTTAAAACTTGTACTTTAGTTTTTAATAATAACATTTCTGATCCCGTAGCTCATTTGAACACCTGACCTAGGTACTGATGGTGGCTGAAGATAATTATGGGGTGCCAAAAGAAATATCAAATGCATCACAAGAAAGGCATATTTATCCTGATACTCCTTCTTATATGCAGCCTTATGCTAAAAATACAGTTTCAGCTGAATTATTTTCCATGTGACAATGAATTGAGATCAAAGAGTATTTTTGACTAATGGTCTGCCTGTCTTTGAGAAGTTTTGAGCTTCTTCTATATCCAGAATTAATCAATAAAAAAGAGTTCTTTTTGTAGCTGATACAGGAATTCCTTTCACTTCATTTGAAGAGGCAGGGTTGTAAAAAGGTATTAGGCATGGCTTGTTTGGATCAAATATTTCTAGTGTAGCAGCAGGCCATTAGTACATCTGCCTGCTTGTTATTTTGAACAGCAGATTTCTTCAGCCGAGACTTCAGCTTCTCAGATCCCCTTTGTTGCTGCAGGATCCTTTCATAGAATGTATTCCTCCTATGCTCAGTAACTTGGAAAGATATTTTTTGTTTTATATATGAAAAATCTTTCTTATATGAGAGTATCCTCAACAGGCTGGAAGATGTAATAAAACAACAGTTTTCATATTAAATTTTCCATAGGAAGGGAAATATAGGAAGACCAAGAGTCATAAATAGCTTCTTCCAAACATGTTTGAAGACTAACACGGAGATCCAACCAACTTTTCCCAAATGTTTCTATGTAGACATTCCTTCAATTATACAATCTTAGGCAGAGACAGAAAAAAAAAAGTGACAATTTTGTCAATCCCCTCTAGAAGGTGTTTTGTTTTACCTTTTTCAAAACTATGCTGTATCTCTTTTCACTGAGTCTAATGCTACATATCCCTGCAGTACCTCTCCGAGACAAATGCAAAACTGGTTTTATAACGGTGGCTCATCATGTACATAATACCATTGAAGTGGCATTCCCCCTGCATCTCTGGAAAGCTTATTGCTACAAAGGGCTTCTTTTAGCAGGAGTTAATTAGGACTAGAAAATTGCTTGTTGTTTTTTATTGCATCTAAACCCCAGGACATGCTGCACTAATCCCCTAGTGCTGTGTGGTGCCATAAGAGAGGTATTCAGCCGATGTCCCAGAAGTTTCTCATTAGCTTTGTAACTGTTTCTTATCAGATCACTTAACTCATTAACTCTTTCTACACATAAAATGTGTTAGTTGGGGATTATATTCTTCCTTGTTCTTTCATTTGAAATGTGTGTTTACATATGACACAACAACAAAGTAAAAACAATTTTTCTTGCTTCTCCTATTCCACATTTTTACTTAGGACAATGAAAAATGAATGCAACTCATTTGGAAAATGCTCAGCAAGGAGTAAGGTTCTACTGCGTCATTCAAGGAGCAGAAAATGGATTTTTATCTAGGACAAAGACTGGTTTCAATTTTTGCAAGAATAACTGCATTTGTTTTTTGTGCAGCTGTCCTCTGTAAGACAGAAGCAGAAGAGAGCAAGCCCAGGATGCAAAGGAAGAATTTACCTTACCTGTTTCATCACTCAAAGCAAAAGAATTCTAAAACTTGCATTTGCACAAGTTATATACTTACGGGGAGTAAAATTAAAAACACTATTTTTTCCCGTAATAACATCAGTTTTTCTACCAGTTCTGTAAGCAATCTGATACTGAAATGTCTCAGTACAGGCTGGCTTGTACTGGACAATTAATTTGGCTATAAACAAGAGACCCAGTTCAATGGGCCAGCACCTGGGTGGACCATGATGGGTTGTATTGAAACCCAAACAGGGATTTTTTCACCCAGTGATGTTCCACCCTGGGCTGCAGACATCTCACTGATCAGGGAGCTGGGTGGTGTTAAGGCCAGACCAATCAGCTGTCTGGACCAGGGATTTTTGACTCTCCTAAAGAGGAAGGATCTGAGCAATAAAACACGCTGTTGTCGCATGGAAGCTCTGGGGTGTGTGTTGTCTCTGTCTCTGACCCATGCCCTGTCGTAACACTGAGTGTCTGTGATTCTGATCCTTTGAAAGCTAGAAATCTGCATTTTCCAGTTTAGCTGTAAAGTCAGTGGCGCCTGAAAAATCCAGCACAGTTTTTAGCTTGGTGCAGAAACTGAACCTTGTATTTATTTGTTGGTGTAATTCTGCTCTGGTTTCCAAACTTCTTACCAAAATACATAAATGAGTTGTAAGGCAACAGTAAGGATGAGTAAAACTAGTTTCTCCTGTGAATGTACAAGTGATGTGAGAGTATTTGACATTTTGCAGTTTATTCTTAATTTAACAAGAATGCTTTTAAAATCACAATTTCAAACTTCGGGGTTTTGAGTAATTTTTTGAGGCATGTCATTACAATATAAAGTGCAGGATACTGTAATCTACTTATTAACGATGCAACTGCTACTTTGGAAAAGGTTCTTTTATTTTCACCTTCTGGCAATTTAGTATTTAATGTACACTAGGATGGCACTATTCCTTGAAAACTCCTGCTTGCTTTCCTCTCCCTCCCCAATTACAAATCTGCTTTTGAAGTGCATACTCTGTGTAATTAAGTAAAAGGACATGAAAATTAGTGAGGAAATTGCATGGTGCAGCCATTTTAGTTATGAATTTAAATGGCTGTTTAGCAAAATGGAGTAATTTATCACTTATCTAGTGTTCCCTGCAAGTCATTTATCATGAGTAGCAACTATCATAATTTTATTCTCATCTGAGATGGTAGGAAGGGCTCAGAGGCTTATACTTCAGAGGTTCATACTTCTTGTGATTGGCTACTGATTAAATGATTGTGTGTGAAACAAAACAGGAACTGGAAAACTTTCCCAAGTTTCTTTGCATCATGATATTATACCCGACTTAGTTATGCTGTTAAATTTTTCTTGGCAGGTAGAATTTTTCTTTGCACCTCATTTTACTGCAGTCAATATTAGTTTTACTTTTATGTTGGATGCCACTAGTGCAGAATTTGGTGCCCAGGATCACAGGTGCAGTGTGTTTTTTGAGATAAACCATGTTGTGATAGTACATGCCAGGAACAGCGACTATGGCAGTCCAAAGCACTTGGTTATAACAACTAACCAAAGTTTTACTTTGTCATGGTTTTGAGTGGAACATTTTCTGCCACAGAAAGGCTTGGATTGATTCACCAGATCCCTGAATCTGTGGAATGAATAGACATTTATACAGCCTGTTTTTTTTTGGGGGGGGTTTGTTGTTTTGTTGGGTTTTTTTTGGTTGGTTGGTTTGGTTTTGGGTTTTTTTGTTTTTGTTTTGTTTTGTTTTGTTTTGTTTTTTTTATTATTTTTTTGTTTGTTTTTTTTGTTTGGTTTTTTGTTTTGTTTTGTTTTGTTTTTTGTTTTTTTTTTTTTTTTGCAAAAGGATAATTTAAAACAATAATAAGAAGCCCTTGAGAAGTAATTCCTCAGTCCTTCAGAATAAATTGCTTATGATCTTAAATAACTTCTCTGGTTTTGTTCTCATGTTAGGCTAGTCATGGTTACCTCATAATGAAATTATTCCCTCACAAAGGGAAGGGACACAGAAATCTGTACTTACTGGAGCGGGAAGGGAGCATTAAAAAAAAAAAAAAAATGGAAAAACAGGTAAATATTTCCCAGCTGTGGATTTGGAAATATGAATCTGATTTTTTTCTCCAAATTGCTTCCTTGGAATATTCTGTGGAGACTTGTTTAGAGAGCAAGGAATATAGTTTCTGGAAAGAAAAACAAAGATTGTGAGAAATGAAAGGAAGCATGGATGATTCTTCTCTTAAAAGGACGTTATTTACAAGAGATAGGAACAGAAAACTGCTAGTGTATAACAACAGCAGTACTTGTAAAAATTGCATCAACTCTAACTGATAAAGCAGACCCTCTGAATTCTCAGTTCTCTCAGAATTAATTTCTTAGGCTTTATCGTAATTCCATCATTTTTGTTGGTTTCATACTTAAGTTTGTTTTCTCTTGGTTTTTTTGTTTGGTTTTGTTTGTTTGTTTGTTTTTTGTTTGTTTTTTTTTTGTTTGTTTTGTTTATAATTAGACAGTATTATTTTGGCTGCTTCTTTGAGTGTCTGTGTTTTATTTCTAGATGCAATCTGGTCATCCTTTGTTATGTGATTGGGAAACGAAAAACAGTCAAATTCAGTATAACATTTGGAGAACTACTTCATAGTCTTTGTAATTTTTTGTCTTAAGATCCAGTGATTGATATATTCAATGGAAGAGTAAAGGCTGGCTTCCTAGAGAGCAGTGTGCTGAGAAACCTTGTGCATGATCCTGAGACCATTCCAGGTTCAACAGTGCACTCCTTGTGTGGAGAGTATTCCCTTTGTATGGAATGGCAAGATATTAGTTTTCTATTACTGCAAAAGTGTGCCGCAGAAGTAGCAGTTCAGGCTGTCCGGTCTTACTGTATCAGTCATTCTTGTTAATGGTTTTGTCTATGTGCTGTTTTAGAGTAGTTTTCCTAAGCTGCATTACTTTTTCAGAAAGGCTTTATAAGTTGATGGTGTAGCGGATAAATATTTGAATTTTAAATTGTTGCAAAATGGAGCACTGAACAGTACATCTGGGAACATACTAGACTCTGGTTCGGTGTAATTTATTTATTCAGAACACATTTAATGATTAGAAGATTGTAGAGAAGTAACTTGGTTCTTAGAAGTAGAGTACCAGTGGTGTTAGCTTATTTTCTCTTTGACAGTAATTATTTTGGCAGACAGATAACTTGACAGCATTCTACCAGGTTTTGTTGTGTAATACTAGATGGGTTTGTCACATGGGTTGTGATTGACTCTTGCTACAATTTTATTTCTCTTGTCTATGGTTCCATTATTGTTTCTACCTAGTAAGATCAAAGCATCTAGTCTTATGTATGTGATTTAAATCAGGCATGGGGGCATGATCAAATTATTATGGATACAGCCAGACCTAGTTTATGATGTAATACTGCCAGTGAGATGGGTGGATGTTCTACAAAGCTTAGCATAGTGCTTATGTAGGATTGTAAAATCTGCTAAGGCCCATGGAAGTATTGCTTCCATATGTTTTATCAGACTAAGGATTAGTTGAACTTCCAAAGAATTGAATACCCAAACTGTTGTTAACTTCAATGTGGCAAAGAAATGTATGCTTCTCTTGGTTGAACCTTTCTGTGACACAGATTGTGTCATTCTGTGTTTGCACATCTCCTGTAATTCTGGATTTTCACTGCCATAGTATACAACAATTTACAGTACTCAAAATTCAGAATAAAAACATGTTAAACTCCTTCATGGTGTTCATATTATCTTGTGCTTTTCTATGCAGGTAATTACATTTTAATCATTAAATGAAGTGCAACACTTCATACTGGCTAGAATGACTGCCATGCATTTTTAATGGTTTCTCTAAGTGTCATTAAGTTATAATTTGAAAAAATAAACAAACAACCAGCAGTTTACACAACTGGTTATTAATGAAGCCTGTTCTTAATTTGCTTAAAGGATCAACAAAAATTGTGGTATAAAATATAGCAACAGACTGAGTGGTTTTTTTTACATAAAACATTTGAATGCTTTATAGATTTTTTTAATGTCCATTCTAAATACATGCATTCATATCAAGAGTAAAATAGCACATCTTTTTTGATATTAAAAAGTTGATGCAGGTTTGAGTACCAATATTGTTTAGTATCTTTTCTGTCCTGCACTACAACGTTTTGACTTTTGTGCCTTCTGCTCTATGTGTGCTATAAAGTCTGGTTTTCAATGACAAAGCACAAAAAGAGATTTGTAACCTGATTTCCTCTTCTTGGTTTTCCCGAATCTTTGCTAGCCTGTGGCAAACCTGTGGATGTTTTACCTCCTCTCTTCTCATTCCAGAGCTGGGCATGGCAAGGCAGATTTGGAGTTGCAGTGCCCAATCATTTCCCAAATATCAATGCTAGATTGAGGGCAAATATGCCTGAGGTTTCATCCAAATGATCATAAGAGGGAAGTTTAATTTTTAATGAGGAATTAATTACTCTGAAGGCTGGAGAAATGTAGAGGTATTTCACTGGTATTCCTGCTTCAAATAATTTATGTAATATTTACAGTTTGGCCGAAGTAGAATGTTGTCATGGAAGATGATATTTGAATTCATGGCATGGAAATGGTATAAAAATAGCAAATAATGGGTATTTTTGGTTTGTCAGGTGAGCAAAAAGATAGTTTGGTGGGAAAAGCATGCAGTTAGTGTCTTCATCCACAGTGTTCAAGTTTTTTAACCGAAATGTTTCCTCTGAAGTAAAATGCTGTGCTCAGTTTTAGTTTTTTTGTTTTCAAGTGAAATTCATTTTTTAAACAAGTGAATGCTAGTTGATATAAATACAAGTAATTTGTTCAAAAAATTTAATTTGGTGATATTAAGTATCATGGACTATATTGTTGAAGCTAAAAGGAATGAGAGAGGGTTCAAAAATTAACAGTGAATTCTGAAGAATTACTCAATTTTTTCTTGCATGAACTGCTTGCTTCTTCAGGTCCTTGTTTAGGAATATTTTTTTTTTAAAGGGCTTGGCATGTATTTAAGTTCCATACTTTGTCTGAGTGAATGATCTGGTTTTACAGAAGCAGTTTACAGTGCATAATGTGTGTACATAAATATTTTTCATGTTGATTCATTTATGTCCTTCAGTTTTTTGTGGTGTAGTCATTAAATACCTGGAACAAAACTACAAATACCAGGTTGCTGCATCTGTTTTATCATCTCCATTGTAGGTATTCATGCTGCTTTAATATGCCTGTGCAGCAAGCACCCATAGCAAATAAATTTGCTCTTGCGTATTTTATGCTTTTGTTAAATATTCATTAGATGAGATGCAGGCTGCTGCTTTGAGTGCATTGAAACCCCAGAAAATACATTGTTTGTGAATCCTTTATGCACCATGAACCAAAGTGTTCCTCCTCTACTGAAATGCGTCAGGGTCCAGGCAGGGTGTGTTGCTATCAGTTGCTATACAGCTGAATCTTGTTTTGTGCTGTAAAGAGAGCATAATTGATAGTCATTTTGGATTTTTTACATTGTAGTCTACTATGATTTGGCTGCTGTCACCAAAAAAACAAAAAAAAAGAAAAAACAACCACCCCCCCACAAAAAAAAACCACACAAAACCCCCAAAAAACCCATTTAGAATTCTGCGTCAAATCTGAGAGAAAGCACTTGAAGTAAACACAGACTAACTTCTAATGTTCTTATTACAAAGTTAAATCAAAATGCAGTCATTGTCAAATGCCTTATCTGAAGTATTTTGCAGTGGTCTCTGAACTTACTCTATTATCTAAAGGGAAGCATTTTGAATATCCAGGGTCAAAGTTAGTGTACAGGCTACAACAGAAGACAAATACACCCAGGAGCTTCTCAAAAAACCTGTGTTCTCACACCTCTTTTTTGCATGTTCTGTCATTCACTTGTCGCTTAAATTGACACTGTCATTCCCTTTATCTATATATTTATGCATGTTTTGGGTTTGTTCTGATGGTATCACGCTGATGTGTGCAGCTGTCCAGGAGATTGACTTTATTCTCAAGAAGGATGAAATTTGACATCCTCAGGTTTTCACACTTCATCCTTACACTGCATAAAACCTGCAGGTTTCCATTAGGATTTTACTAATTTATTATTAGCTAAACAGATAATTTTTGCCTTTTTGTAGCTCTACATTCCATACACCTCTAATGTAATGTCAGTGTACATGTTCATTTAGAAGATTTTAGGGGAAATATAATCTCCATATATGTAATACTTGCTTTTCTGAGATTGAAAGCTCAGCTATTTGTGTTTGCAAATACTAGCTTTGTTTGCATTGCACAAACTAGCTAGTAAAAGAACATCCCAGGAAAAAAAAAAAACACCACCAACAACAATGAAAATAAACAAAAAAACAAAAAAAAAAAAAAAAAAACAAAAAAAAAAAAAAAACAAAAAAAAAACCCCCCCCC
>VWZS01005383.1:1388584-1441084 GCA_013397075.1 Rhabdornis inornatus | reverse complement strand
GGAGGTCTGTGGTGATCTCCAGTACACTTGTGATACATTTCATGTATTTGACATATTTATCCAATAATGAAGATTAAAGAGTTGATAAAGTAAAGCATTCATCCATTGTTCCGTGATTGCATAGAATTAACATTATTACTGTTATTGTTGGTATGCAAGATCCAGGAGTTGTTACTGTAGCTGCTTTTTGTAACTGATCAAAAATTGTTTTGATACCTGTAAGAATGGCTGGATATGCTCTTTGCCTTTCAAATTCAGCTGAAACATAACAATGCCTGAAGTATTACTTTCATATTGTTGTTAGTGTAAATACATTGAAGTTCATATACATATAGAATTGAAAACTGCTCCTGATGCCTTCCAAACAAATGACAAATGTCATCTTGATTGACATGAATTTTCATTTTTCTTTATATGAAAGTGGTTTTTGAAAAAAAAATCTGCCTGCTGCAAATGCAGGAGTCCCTGACTGAAGTGAAGGATCACTGTTGAGAGAGCTATAATTTTTTGACAGTCATGGTGTTTTATGGTTACAGAAAAGTCTGTTACTGGCATCTTGTGATGATGTAGGGCTTTAAAGGACACTGTGCTTATTTTCTATAGCTACCTCACATCAGACTTTGAAATGTGTGGTACCCTTGTGTTCAGGAGCAATAGTGTGGTTACTATAAGCTGCTCTGTGTTTATTAGATAGGTCAGACAGACTAATCCTTCATGTAGATGGGAAAATGTCCCTTTTGGATCCTGTGTTTAGATTGCTGTTAAAATGGTTCATCTAAATCATGGAATGGCTGTAGTTGTCAAACATTTCCTAACTGCTTCATGTCAACTGTCATCAAAAATCCCAAGTTTCATTATCCTGTTTAGTGCAGGCTTCATCTTTCCTGAGTCAACTCTCAAAAAGTATTCAACTCCATTGATTAGCGTTTGCTTTCAGTGTTTATAATATGGTCAAAGAATTATATTTAAAGCTTTAGGAGCCTTAATATTAGCATTATGTTTACTTAACCCCACAAATATCTAGATATAGGAGGCTACTGTGCTTGCACTACACTTTGTATGCTAGGGAGGGGCTTAGTTGAAAAAGCAGCTGTAGAATATATTTGTCTGATAGCTGAGATTATGCAGAAACTGTCACTTTCACAACCATCCTTCTGTTCTAAAGGTTTTGATTTTGCCCTTAGAAAAACTTGATTTGTTTTTCTTGACTACTTGACTTTACTTGACTATTTTCTGTGAGTTAAAATGACTTGTGCTGAAGAGGTAGAAGGTGTACAGGATTACAAAGTATAGTTTCAAAGATATTTAGTAGAATATCTTGTATACAGTTGCTCAGGAATGTGAGACAATTGAGAAAGCAAAATAAAACATCAACAGAAACTTCACCAAAATAACAAATTCAAAATAACCTGGTATAGATTTTGTTGGATTTTTCCCTGCACAAATGAGATAAAACAAAACCATTTCTCCTCCTTTCCCCCAATACTGTTCTTGTCCTAGCTGTACCTTCTCTTAGATTTCAATCTCAGTTTACTCATTCTCCAGGCCTGCTTTCAAAAAACATCTCTTAGATTTCTCCTTCTAGGGAATTCTTTTAGGCTGTGTGTGTTTTTAGATGTGCTACTTTTCTTCTTTCTGTTTTAAACAAATTTTATTTTTAACTGGTTCTAAGAATAAAGTGTATTGAACATTTAAATCCCAATATGTCATTCAAACTGTTTGTTATACTTTTAAAATTCTGTTGATTCTTGGCACAACTCAAATGCTCCTTCAGGTACTTTAAACTGAGAAGCCCTGACCTTTTTTTCCCTGCATTCAAATAGCATCAAGTGAATGTTACCGTAATAAAAATAATATATGTATTTTATATATTATTTCATTGCAAGTACAGAAGAAAAAACCCAAGGAATCATGTTGTCCTGAATTAGTGTGATGCTGAAAAACTGGTCTGAGTTTATTTTATTAATATTTTGTGAAAGATTTTGACTAATTTCAGTAGTTATAAATAATATGAAAGGAAATGGCTGTCCAGGAACAAGGCTTGTGCTAAGAGAATTTCCCCCAAACTGAATCCATGTAGTGTTAGTTTTGGCCTTCTTCTTGCCTACTTATTGCTCAGAATGTAATGTGCAACTAGAATCATTGTAAAAACTGTTTTCTTGCTCAGTGCTAATTAAAATTAAATAAATCACCAGTCCTACAAACATAATATGCATGTATTTAGCATATTACTTCTAAAGTTCACAGACATAAATTTTCTGTTGTGCAGGAGTTTCTCTGTAGTACCCAGAACTGATAGTCTCATGCATATTGTGTTAGTCTTTATCTCCCATGTGTCAACATTTGACTCCAAATATTTTTTCCATGCAGAAGATATATCTGGATAGCATTTGAAGAACTTCTGCTCACATCTGAGGATGTACTACGTATATATTATATAAACTGCTCCTGAAGTACTTTGAGGTGTGTGACACTGAGGAGGCTTGGTCAGCTGTGTATTTGCACAGTGAGTCAGTGCTCAGTTGCATTGATTTCACGGTATCTTTGCGTCATTTCAGCGGGCTCAGTGGTTCCAAGGACAAAACAAGGTGCAGGTCTACCAAAACTACCAAATGTTTTGGTTATAAACCAAATCTTCCAAGCTGTGCCACCTGTAACAAAGCTGTAGCTGTACCACTACAAGGACAATGGTCAGAGCAGTTGTGCTGTCACCATTTTGAGAGCTACCAAAGGTTATTCTGTTACTTTCTCTCCTCACCTTGTGGAGTATCTTTAAAATCACTTTAAGCTCAGAGCATTGGCATAGGACTGAAGTAGGGAATGTGGGATTAAGCACTAACAGACTTGTAAAGAGGAGGGAGATACAATAAGTAGCAGGCAGTTGATGGGCCAATTGAAGCACGTAGAAGAAAGTGTGAGAATCAAAATTTGGGCAGCTGCAATGGGATTGTTAGAGATATATTGTTGTAGTTCAGTTTGAAGAGGTAAAATTTGCCCTGGTGGCTAGAAAGAGCCAGATGGATGGATTATTTCTTTTTTAAGACTTTGGTCTGGGAAACTGCAGGATCTCCCCAGGAAAGTCATTCTGCCATCATTTTCTCTGGCAGAAAACAGAGAGTGAGGCCTGAACAAACTGTATTTGAGAATCTGAATTCTGTATTTTGAGTTCAATCCTTTTTCTTGTTATCTGTAACTAGTATGCAACATTTTTCTTTCTGTGGTGGTTAATACACTTTTAAATAAAATTTTGTTCATTTATTTAAACATCTGAAAAATAACAGTAGGTTTCAAGCAGTATTGCAAAGAATTTTCTTTAATCCTGCATTGTCTAATATTGTTGTCACTTCCATATGCAAAAATTTTTTTTCATTCCCCAAACCTTTTGCCTTAGTTGACTTTGATCTGACACCACCAGGATAATTTATTCATTATTAAAATGTATCTTACTCTGGTTACTTGTTATAAATGAGAACACTATGTTGTTCTATAGCATGAGTGTCTTCTGGAGGCTTTTCAATATGTATGACAACAGAACAGGTTTTTGATAACATCTTCTCTGAAATAAGATCATCTTGGCTGTCCTGGATCTGTTCTATGGGGGTTATTAATTTGTTTGGGGTTTTCTTTAGATCTCATAATCCATTTAACATAACAGGCTTGCTGAAAAGCAGTTTTCCAAGACATTTTAGGGCTGAAATTATCCATTTCATAGGACGAGGAATGTAGCATTTTTAAGAACTGTCTCTGCTGGCTTTCATTGACATGGTCAAGAGCATACTGCTTATGCCTAACTTTATGGAAACAAACAAATTGATAAATGCTGTTTGAATGAAGCCCAAATAGATGTCATTTAAGCATTTACTTCCTCATGTTAGCTGCACTAGGGAAAGTTATGTGAAAACCAACTTAAAAAAGAGAGAGCTGTTTCTCTGAGGCAGTCAGCATTGGTTCCCAGGGAAGTATATGTTTTCCCATGATCCATACTGACAATTTCTGAACATCAAGTAAAATGGAAGACTGAGCTGTTTGCTTTGTTTTTCCAGCAGTGTAAGATGGCCTCATGGTACAAAGCATTGCTGTGACGTTGGCAGAGCAGTAAATCCTTCATCTGGAGTGGGAAATAAGTCCAGAGTGGTGCCAATTCTACAGGTAATAGTTTGTGCACCACTGCCAGAGTCACTTCACTGGCCTAGTAAAGACATATTTGACAGACCAAAAACTCCTCAGTGCAAAGATTATCTTACTTTTTTCACAGAACCTCACTCTGATGTTGACCTTCTGGTAATGCCAGAAGGTAATGATGGTGGCAAAATAAATGTTTTGGAGATTAAGTAGTTTATTTTTGTATGCAGAGAACTGGACCTAGTCTAAAAATAACAATGTTCCACTAAAGCTTTGCATAATGCTTAATACAGAAATTTAAACTTACAAACCCCTTTATGCCTTAGAGATTTATCTGAAGTTCTCTGTTTTCCACACTCATGGACAGGGATGCAGAAGATCAACATATGCATTATTGTGAGGATTAAGATAAAGATAAAAAACAACAACTTTCAGGTCTTTCCCAGGTCTCATAAAGCTGCATGTGCATTTTTAAGTACAAAATTTGATTTTGTTCTAAACATTATTTCCCCAAAATCTCTGAGATATAACTTTAAACAAGGAAGAGGAGGCTCCTCTGCGGAAGGGGAGAATGCTTAGATGACCCATCTTTTTGCAAGAGGAAGAACAATATATTTTGTGGTGATAGTTTGGGATGTCCAAATTGTCTTCATTTTAATATCTTTATTAAAATTGAATTAAATATTATTTAAGGAATGACAAAAGGAAGGAAAAAAGTCATGAGAAACTTAAATCCCCACTGGAAAAAATCAGCCAAATTTAATTAGACTACTCTAGTGTTTCAATACATCTCTGCTCCCCACCCTTGTACATGTTGTAAATAACCTGTGATGCTCTAAGGGTTTGAGAACTTCTAAAGCTACCTTAAAGTAGCTCTTTCACTGCATCCTTAATGCTTTTTAAACAATGAGTGTCATCAAGAGAACACTGGACAAATCTGCCAAAAATATTAGCATGGTTTACTGTAAATGTAACTAGATAACTAAGTTACCCAACTAACTAACCCTAACAAAAGGTTGTAAGTAAAATCTTTGCCAAATTTTAGGTATGCATGGGTTTGGTGGTGAGTATGGCATGTGTTGTTCCATGACTACTGGTGCGGTTATAGGTGATACCAACATTTCAACATTTATTGAAATGTGTATGGGCAGGTTTATTAAATAATTCAAACCTAAAAGAGGTCTAGAGTAATGGTTATCTCACTTTTTATGGAAGACTAAGGGCATAGTGTCTGTTTTAGAAGTTAATTACTGTGTGCATTATTCGTATTAGTTTAAAACTAAAAGGGTGCATTGCTTGTATTTGGCTCTGTGGGAAGTTAAGTCCTGACCAGTGAAGTGCTGAAAGGAGGGGGCACATGAAGGACAACCTGTATCATGAGTGTACTAACTGGGACTAAACTTATTATTTGGAACTATATCAGGAACAGTGATTGCTCTGCCAGCAAATGTTCACATCTCGGCTTTGGGTTTCCAAATTACTTTAACTGGCATGTCACTTCTGTATTTAGCTATACTGTGTAAGTATGCATCGAAACAATCTATTCTGGATCCCTCCAGAGTGGCTCTTTATGCAAATTAGTGGATTTTTGTTTGATGGAAGAAACCGTTTTTGGAAAGCAGAATAGAAGTGCCTAAATGAACAGAAAAGGAGTTTTTCCAAAGCAGTGGAAAGTTCTGACACAAACAGGACATTTTAAGAAGCTCTGTTTCTAACTAGGAATGTTAAAATATTGAAATAACTGAAAAATGTAGAGTAAAATACCTCAAAATGATACACATTTCTGCATTCTTGTTGGCAATTCATTAATGCTATAGGTTCTATGCAACTACTTCACCTGAGGAAAGTTCTTATATAATAATAATATTTAAAGTTCAGTGAAGACGTATGTTTTCAAACAGGATAAACATTATTTGCTGTAATTTTCTAACTTTCTCAAACTTCTTTCTTCTAATTAGCTTGTTGTTGTTTGTTTTGTTTTGAGGGTTTTTCTTTGGTCCCTTTTTTATTTTTATGGTTTCTGTCTGCCTTCTGCTCTGAAAACAGTGTGTTCTTCTAAGAAAACTCATGCTTCAATTCTAATGCAAATTTGATGTAGTCAGCTCTGTACAGCTGTTCTGACATCCTCCATATGCCAAAAAAAAAAAAAAATCACAATTTCTGCATTTGTACTGCCTTGTTGGATACACTACTTCTTTTTGTTTCACATTAATTTTTAATCTTGCTTCTCTTATCCACACAATCTTTAGCTTGCTGATCTGCTTCTCACTTTCTCTTTTATCATTCTGCTCTCAGATATTTATTTTGGATATGAAAAATATATGTTCTCAGGAAATATGTGATACTTAATGGCAGTTTTTAGTATCTGTTGCAAGCTGACTCCTGGGAAATGTCTGAAAACTTTTGCTAAACATCTGTGGGTTCTGAGTCCTCTCCTGAGTGGCTCAGGAGAGCAGTATTGAAGGATGGCAGATTAATAAATCTCGTGTTGCCAAGAATAGCAGAGCTGATGTGTTAATGTGTAAGGAATCATTTCAATGTTCAAGGAAAAAAAAAAACAAAACAAAACAACACAGATAAATTGCTAAGTTTTGGTAATGTTGCAATGAGATGTCTTTTTTAATGATATTTGTCAACTACGGACTTAGTAAGTGAAGGTCAGGGGGATTTTGTTCACGTAAACACAGATATAATTTTGAGAAATGAGTCACTGGCATAGCATTTAAAGAAAAGAGCTATAGTTTTTAGTGAGAAGGGAGACACTAAATTCTGTGTATTTTGGAGTTGGAAGAGGTGTGTACTTCATCTGGAGAGGCTATATGAAGTAAATGTGGAAGTGGAGAAGATATATTTCTCAATGCATCCATCTTTCTCTTTTGAAAAGGTCATGTCTTGACATTATGCCTCTCTGCCATTTATATACATAGAATGATAACACGCTTTGAAATGCTACTTTGCTAAAGAACATTCTGTACTTTGAGTTATTACATGGCAATTTATAGTATATTTTTTTTAGTCATAAACATGTTTTCAAGAAAGTGACAATGGTGGGGAATGCTTTTTAATATAAGTTTTCTTGATTCTCTAAGTATTATGTGGAAAAAGGACAACTCCAGAGAAGTGTAGGGAAATATTAGGAGTATGAGTATGGAAAAATATTTCTTTTTACAGCTGTTATGAATAGTTCTGTGATCTGTGAAAGGCCCCTGTCAGTCCTTCGTTTATCAGAGTAGCTGTGTATCTTTGATCTCTGCTTTATAATAGTCTTTTGGGTACAGATGAATGCAAGTCAGTGCTGAATACAACAGTGAACCGATTGGGCATTGTTTGGAGGCTCAGGAAGATGGGAAAAGATGGCTCCTGATTTTTTACGTTTTTGTGCACTATTGCACCATGCTGACAAGAATCAGTTGGATTCCCACATTTAAAGTCTTTTCCATCAGCTGGAGCAATAAATAGGACATGGATACACATTGGTTTATATTAAAAATAGATGATTTTTTTAAAAAGCTGCCTACTAAAAGTTTAATGTATTTGAATGAACTTTAGTTTAATATTTAAAATGCATCTATTGAAGATATAATGTAGAGAGGAACAATCAATACTGATGAGGAAAAGAAACAGGTCTTGTAAGCAGACCCCTGAAATATTGCACCTTGACGACTCAGAAGCTTTATTGTCCACAGGCACGCAAGGGCTTGGTAAGCTGAGATTTAACTCTTAGCTCCAGGAGTGTGTAGTACTCAAGATTTATGTCAACCTCAGCCACCCAACCAGCCAGGCTGTCTTTAATCCTTCTCCACTTCCAGCACTATGAAAATGACTGCTGACTCTTAAATTCATTGGTGGCATTTACAGCTCTGGCCTGAACTGCTACAATGTTCTGTAAATGTTCTGCTTGTGGACAAAGAGCTATCTGCAAGCATCTTAATTTGTGCTGTCAGTTTCATGGTTTAAGTTTTCTAAATTAAGTGATATGGCTTGGCCTTCAAAGCTTTTGTTAATGATTACAGTTAATTTATCTCAATTTCCCTCCAAATCCTTCACTAATTTAGCTTTTCCTAAAAGGATGTTTATTTTTATCAATAATATCCTTTTATTTAATGCCCTCTACTAGCTTTGTCCAGTCCTGGAATTGTGATTTAGCAGACCTTTGCAATCATTATAACATTGAATATGTCAAAAGTGAAAGGGTTCAATTTTAATGATGTTAGGAATTATAAGTTTCAGCCTGCCCGTTTTTTGTCCAGTGTACTTGGGGCATGACAAAAATGAATAAATAAATAGCATATTTCTGGATATAATGCAGTGAATGCTTTTAGAAATCTACTTATTTATAAACAAACAAACAAGCAATATCTATTTCAAAGAGAAAGTGAGAGAGGGCCTGAAGCAAAACTTTGAATACAAACCACAAAACTTTTTTTGGGGGGGGACTGAAGCATGGATTTTTTGCATGCTAAAGTTCTATTGTAATTGATGTTTGCAATGTTTTAATTTTCCTGATTTCTGTTTCATTTCAGTGAAATACAGAGATGCTAATTCAGAAGAACCATTTGGCTTCTGTTTAAGACACTGGGATTCTGCTGTTGTAGACTTACCCTAGGCTTAGCTAGCTTCTAGTCAAACCTGATCAAGAAGTTCAGTATCTAAACAAAACCGTGTAACCGTTTGAGAGAGGCAAAGTGATTTTTGGGGGTTGTTTGTTTGGGTTTTGCTTTTTCAGGTTTTTTGTTTTTGTTTGGTTTGGTTTGGATTGGGGTTTTTTTGTGTTTTTGTTTTTTGTTTTTGTTTTTGTTTTTGTTTTTGTTTTTGTTTTTGTTTTTGTTTTTGTTTTTTAAGTAGCAAAATGTCTAAGTAAATTATTTGATCAGGTCACAGTTGTACTCCATAGATTTCACTCATTCATTCACTCTTATCAATTTTTCCATCAATACATCTGAGTGGCTGGCCTGGAATTCTGGTGTTCAGCACAAAGCCAAGGGTGTGCTGGGTGTGAAGCACTCATGGCACCTCTTGTGCTCACTTTGCTGACAGTGACAAACTAGTTTTTGGTCTGCTGCTTTGTCCTCATGTTTATAAGTCAGCAGTTGTTATGGTGGTTACTTTGCTTCAGATTTTTGCTTACTTCAGGCTCTGTAGCTCTTAAACAACGAGCAGCAACCGCTGCCTGTTTTCTGTTGGGAAAGTGCGTGTGCCATATGTCTCTCTGTGTTCCACTAGAAGGAAAATGAGCTGGTGTGATAGACTGCAAGCATGCTACCATCCTCCTGTTGTCAGATTGCTGTCTTCTGTGGAGGGGGGTGTCTGTGCTGTGCTCCTGTCAGAGCACTTGCCTCGACAGAAACAGCTTTTTCTCAATTTTGCATCTGGGAATGATGTTTTGGGAGTTGTTTCCCTGAAAAAGTGTTCTTTCTTAACCAGAAGGGCCATTCTTTTAACCCTGATTGTTCTGCTGCTGCTTTCTCACATACATATTTTCACTTGTTATTCATTCATAACAGTCTCATTCCTATACAAATCTATTAAATAAATATATATAAAATATGTGAAGTTCAAACTTTCTATCCTCAAATCTGCAAGTCAGAAGTTTCTGTTCATGAAGGTGGTGTCTAGAGCTGTCATGGAGATGCTGGAAGCTGACTTAAATTCTGTAAAGTTGTCTTTGGCTTTTTTTTTTTTCTCCCTTCTCCTGAGTGCTTACACAGGTTTTGTTGCTTAGATCCTACTTCTGACACATTTATGTGTCAGTTTATTACATTCTTTGTGTATGCATTTCCTGAAATTAAGAAACTCAGCATACCTTCACCCTCCTGCTCTGGAAGGTCTGACTCAATGGGCTTTGCAGAAAAGCTGGCTGATCACAGAGCAGTGACAGTCACTTCTTACAAAGCATAGCCAGGAGCCATGATGGTGTGTTCAGAATGTGGGAGGGAGGGTTTGGGTCTTTGGGAAAATAAAATTTCTATTCTGCCTTCTTGGGTGAGTACAGTCAGCAGCAGCTTATTCTCTGTAGGGAATTCTCTGCCTGTCTGCTTTGCTGAAGTCATGATGCTGTGTGAAATTCAGATTTGTTCTGATAATAGAACAGTGGTCTGATATTTAGGTAATGCTATGCTAATATGACAGTGCTAGAAAAAGCATGACTAATGGCCAACACCATGAGGACAGAGGTTCTGGACTGCTCCTGTCTTTTGCCTGGTGATGTTCATGTAAGTATTGAGCTTTAATGCTTCAATGTTCCCCTCCTGAATGGCTGTAAGTATTTGCATACAGAGATCATTTATCAAAATAATGCCACATGCTGCAATGCAGTATTAGTATTCAACATAAAAAGTGACCAGTATTGAAATAAAATTATCTCCCCATGCTTAGTTGACATAAATATATGAAAATATACTTTGCTTCTGCCCACAATACCTGCTGTGGTTGAAAATCCTCATGAAATTTCTCTAGTATGAGAGAAGAAAAGGTATTTACTGCCATTCTTGTGGCCCATATTTTTTGTTAGGCACAACACAGAGATGTCGGGTATTTATTTCTGTGCAATATAATTTCTATTCATGTCAGCACTTACAAGATAGTTCTGCCTTGCACTCCTCCTGTTACAGAGTTTTGGACATTTCAACAGCTGGTATAATATCTGATATAGTCAGAAATTTTTAAGTTCTATCTGAAATAAAAAGCATCTTTAAGATTTGCACATTGACTCTAATTGGGTCAATATAGAAATCAGTTGTTTAAAATGCTGATTAATTTAAGTAAGCAATCAAATGGAGCTTTGTCTACTGTCCACCATCAGGCTAAATAAGGTTAATACTAAGATTCTTTTCTTTTTTCTTAGGGGTTTGTTTTTGAAATCACTAAGAAGCTAAGTTTTAAACACATATTTGAAACAAAATCACAATTTACTTTACCCAAAGTAAACAACTCTGCATATGTATTTTTAATGCTAATTTCTTTTCCCCAGACAACACTAAGCTAAATTTGAAAACAGTTTCAGCTGGCCTGAGATCACTTTGGATGAGTGCAACAACACATTTGGTTGTGTTAAATGAATGCTTTAGCTTCTTTTGTTCTTGAGTTGCTTTTGTTTGTGCTGCTGTGAACTAGAACAAGAATATTAATACTGCATGTCCACACTTGCCCCTGGTTATTTATGCATTTTTTACTATGGAAGTGTAAGTGTGCCAAGCAAAATCACTGGATTTCTGCCAAGTAAATGGCCCAACAAAGAATTACAAAGCTGGGAGTAAATGAGGCCTCAAATTAAATGCAGGCAAAGTGATGTGGGCTTAGTAAATCACAATAGTGGGACATTGTAAGAAATGTTCCTCATCTCAGAATTATATAGACAGTGCTAGTGAGTATTGTGGTGTCAACAACAGACAGGAAACCCCCCATTTCAGTGGGAACATTTCCAAAAAATAGGTGAACGTGGAAGTTAAGATATCAACATTTTATGTATCTTTTTACATATCTTTATGTATCTTGAAACTATGTGATCTCTCTTTCCTTCAAGCTCTAATTTTGTAATGGTCCCTGCTAGTAGGTTTTTCAACTCTCCTTTATTCACTGTAGGTAATGCAGGTTCATTTAAAGTATGAAGCATGCAGTTTGTGTTTAGTCCTCTTATGAAAAAGTATTCAGAGACTGTAACTTATAACCCTCCAAAAAAACTGTAAGGCAAAATAAACTTCTCAAGATAGTTTGTTCTATTCCTTTCTGACCACTAATTCTGGAGCCAAGGAGGGATGATCAGCTACAACATTTGTAAATTATCTCCATTCCAACATTTTTATTTTCTGTAGTCTGAAGTGTTGAATTCTTCTGTGTCAGTCACATTGGGATTGTCTCAATTGAAATTGGTCTGACTTTTTCTGTTATATGGTGTTTTATTTGATGTGAGCAAGAGCATCAGCCTTTTGACTAGTATTGATAGAGAATAGGGTTATTTTTCTGAAAGAATAATGTATTTTTAACAACTTTAGCCTTGTCTATTGAAAGATGTTAAAGGGTGAAAGAATGCTATAGGAGAAAAATAAAGTACATTTGTGAATGATAGGTTCCCTATAATGAAATAATGACATTGAATTTCTGTTTCAATCTTGATCCAGAGAGGTTTCGAACTAATTTTTCTTTTTTCTCTTATACTCATTTTCTCTTTCTCATGCTATTAAATAAATACTGAGGAAAGTTTTTGGACAGTAAAGAAGAATTTCTTTCTCTCTTTCTGCCTGTTTTTGGGAGATTTCCTTTTTTTTTTTTAAGGTGTAAGAGGTTTCTTTCAGACTTTTAAATGTTGAATACTCAAATATATACAAAGCAAATCTGAGGGCTCATCAGACTTCCCAGGATTAAAGCAACGTTTTTTTTTTTTCCAAATATTAAATTATAATACATTCCTGCAAATGCTACAAGAATAACTGATAGAATGCTAGCAGATTCCCATGGAGTTCATGTCAACTTTTTAGAGTATTGTCTAGTGCCTATTTATATATTGCCTATTTTGAATGGACAAAACAGCACAAGTACATATTCTCCTGAAAGTATCATCCTGTGGTCTGTATATGTTCCTGCTGTTTATGCAGAAAATACTTAACATTTTCCATTGAAACCTTTTGATTCTAAATATTTTAAAGCTAGAGGAACTTTGAGATATCACTGAAGTTATGCTAGAGGTAATTCCTGCAGTGGTTTTATGGTCACTTCTTGGCTGAACCACTGCACCTGAAATTCATATCAGATGCCTTTAATGCTATGTAGCTTAGGGGAAGAATGAAGTAACTCATGTGTGATACATCTGAGTATTGTATTTTTTAATAAAAAAAACCTTTGACTAGAACTACCAGCACAAAAATTTTTTGAGGAATTTAATCAAGGTGCCAGTTAAAGTATCACTAAACTTGAAATATGGTAGTTTTGCTCTGCATAGCAAATAAAAGCAATTTTTGGTTCACAACAGACCAACTTGAAGTACTGTGATTTTAAACACATTTTGTAAATGGTAGCAAAAAAAATGAAAAATTAATTAAATAATTTTGCAAGGAAACCACTATTTAGGAAAGCATAGTTTAGGAGTGAGGAGGGCATACAAATAAGTAGATTTCTTTTTTAAGTTACCTGCATGGAATTTTAAAATGCTGTATTATAGGAAGGCCCATTTACAGAGAAAAGTGTTTAAAAGAAAGTAGAAATTGACGTGTTGAGCCTTCAGAATATGAGGACTGTGGCTTGTGTCTTTTTTTTCCTTTGATATCAGTATGTTGAATATCATACTGAGGATGAAAGAGAAAGGAAGAAAAGAAAAACTGAAATTATAATTTCAAGTGAAATTTCAAAACTTGTTTTGAAAAATACATAAGTGCATGATCAGTATAGGTGTGCAGTCAATGGTGTGTTTTTTCGAACTGAAATTAAGCCTAACTCATTCTGTCCTTCAATAAGAGCAGTAGTGCCTTTTTTTTTTTACTTTTTTAGGAGAAAATTTCTCTGGTATTCCAGGCTTCCAGATTTGAGGAATATGAGCACTCTTAATAAAGTATATTTTATTTTTTTAAATTTCTCTATGCATTTAACGTGTTGTAATTACTTCACAAAGTCTTAAAGCACCTGTGAAAACAAGTACTTTGCTTAAAGAAGTAGGAAAAGGAATGAAGATGTCTTTGAACCTTGCCGTCCTCCCCAGAGTTATGTAAATTCATATAGTGAAATCATAGCCTTTTGAAATATTCTTTCCAATCTGTGCAGTATTCTTCATGAAAAGTAAGCTTAGAGTTAGCAAAACCTATTTATTGAATGCTTTGTTACTCGTTGTAAACCACAAGAAAATAGGCAAGTATTTAAGTTCATACTCTACAGATGCTACTATTCCTTCAAAAAACTTTATATCGTAATCTATTACTGGTTTATAGAGGAATTCATATATGTCAAGGCACAAAAAAAATCTATTTTCTTTCAGTTTAGTGTCATTATTCAAGACAGTGGATAGAGCATATTGCTTTGAAAGGTGGCACAGGATTGAATTGCAAAAATGAAATGCACATAGCTACCCGGGCTTTGTGTATTATAACAGATGGATGCCTCAATTATTAATTTCCTGATTAAGTAGCTTGGCATATAAAGCAGATATCATTCCAGAGTATTTATATTTAAAATGTATAGAAAAGATCACATTTGTGGACTTATATAATTCCATAGTTAATAGAGTGAATTCTCAGGCTGATTTATGCAACTTTTAAGATGGAATTGTAGTACGAAGAATTCCCAACTTCTGCAATTGTATTTATTTGACAGGAATAACTGTTGTAATACATTGGAGTATCCTCAAGTGAAACATTTTAGCCTTACTATGGTAAAAAAACAACAAAAAAAGAAAAACAAACAAACAAAAAAAACCCTGCACATTTGTTAATCATAAGGAAATAAGTGTGTATTCTACTTCATTGTATTTAGTGTATTGAATGACAAGTTCAGTAGCATTAAATATAGAGTAGAATAGAAATGAAGATCATATCTGAATCTTTTTAATAACATTTGCACCTATAACTAATGAAGAAGAAATGCAATACTAAAATGCAAATAGAAATTCTAATTAAAAGTAGATTTATGTCAGTGAAAATTTACTGTCTCTCACAAGATAACTCTAGGCTAAACATAAGAAGAGGGCTTCTCTCATATCCTGATTTTAACATTCTTGAAATTAAAGTTGCATGTTGCATAAAGGGTTTTCTCAGTCAGAGGGGAGAAGAGAAAATCTTTATCAGCAGACAGCAAAATAATAAATTTTATGTGAATATTTTCCTTTTCAAACTTCTGACCTTTAACAGTAATTTGTTCTAAAGGTGGCCTAGCTGCGATTTTGCTGTAGGTGTATCTCGAAAAGAAGGAAAGATGTAGCTGTATCTAATCAATGGACTTGTTTCTTTAGTTTAGTGAAAGCGAGTATTTTTCTACTTGAAAAAAGTAGAAAGTCTCATATTTTGAAGATGTTGCTTTTCATTGATCATAAATTTGTGAAGAGTAATCACGAAGGATTAACAGAGTTCAGGTTCTTACAGAGAATGAGGAATAGCAGTTCTTTTCCATGAGTGACATTTTGTCAATAGTGCCTCCACCAAGTGGCCATGTGGCTGCTCTTAGATATGCTGATGATAATGGTAGTTAAAGGTGTGAGTTGGATGTGCTGTTCGCACAGGAAGAGCTTATTCTGATTTTTGAGACTTCATTCCCTAGAGTTGCCTCACAGATAGGAATATCTGTGCTGTTATGGGTCCATCCACTGCTGCAAATGGGATGCACAAGGGAATAGGAGGGATTATGCCATGAAATGTCTTGTATGCTGTGCATGAAGTCTAATATTTGGCACATAAACCCTTCCCAGGTCACTTTCAGTAAAAGTAAGTTTATCGAAGATGGAGGGTAGACATCAAGGGTCTACCAACTGCCAAATTTGCCCTTGTTTACCTTTCAAATCCAATCTGTGTAGAGGATGCTTAAATAAATATATACATGACAATTTTAAAAGGCTATTTAATGTGTTGAAAGGCAATAAGAATCTCACCTTAGAAACTGTAAATATAGAATTTCCCAACTCAGAGGTGTTATCCCTGCTCTCCATGTTTTGGGGAGATCCTGTTCCATATAATACCTGCAGGAGGAAAGAGGGGAGTAACTTGAGGCTTTGTGAGGAAGAATAAGGCATGGGGAAGCAATTCAGCATTGTTACTTTACTTTGTGGTATTGACTTTTCCTTCCTGAATCCTTGCTACAGAAATAGTATGTTATGGGCATTGTTGCTACAAGCTGCTGATCTTTTAAACCGTGACATATAATCGGGCCTGTGGAACATTAATTCCCTTACTAGTTTAGCAGTCTGCCAAATTTGAAATGATTAATACTTTATAACTGGCTAGATAAGGACTGCAGACAAAGGAATGCCCTACTTCCAGGGTTTTCTCTAATGAATTTATAAAGCTTTTTCTGAGATAAATGTTAGAGCTATAGTTTAAAAAAATACCCAAACATAAACATAGGCCAGAGCAGAAAGTCAGCTTTAACTGACTAAACATAATACTTAATATTTAATATAAAGAATAAATTGTAGGTATTTATGACTATGTATTGCTGACATATAAATGTCAAGAAAAACATTTTGAATAGTCCAAATGCGCAATAAATTTACAATTCAATGCAGCACCCTTTGGATATGAACACCAGAGCTCCCAGCTTTTATTATGCCTCTTCATATTTAGATCATAATCACAGAGTTAGTTTTATGCAAACTCTGTTATTTCTGTATGAATACTAGTGAAATAAATAATATTCAGTATTTATGATTATTAGCAATTTGTGTGTGTAATGGTGCAACAAATTTATTAAAATACAGGTTGCTTTATGTGTAAGTCTGAAATGCATGTGCTTTACAGAAAATCTTGAAGCTGGTACTGGTACTGTGCAGTGTGACCTAAAGTGGTGAATACTTGTCTAAGGGAGTGAATCTCTTCAAAATGATCACATTTCACTCCAGCAAGAATTGAGGCTTTGATGCAGTTTATTTGTTGGTACTGGCTCTGCAGGCTGCTGTATACCAAAGATGATAATAGAAAAACATTGGTTCTAGTTATAAAGCACACAATCATATGTGTATCTAGGTTTTAATAGGAAGTGGATAGAGCTACATCATTCCAAATGGATGAAAAAGAGTGATCTCTCAAGACTAGGTAGATGTTCTCTAACAATCAGTTGTTCACTTTCCACCGTGTCAGTTTATTGAGGATGGAACTGTTCCAAATCTATTTGTTAATTGCTGTTTTATTTTCTCTCTCTAGCCATTTGTTGTAATGGATTGTGGTAGCTTTTTCAACACAGATGAGAAACATTAACAACAGAATTTTGTTCTTGTCCTGTATGATGATGGTTTTTTTGTAATTCCACAGATGTATTTAGTGTAGTGAAAAAGTAAGTGCACAAATCCAGACTTTGCTACGGACTGGAAAGCTGCTTGTCCCGTTTTAGTTCATTGCCCAGCGCTTTCTTTCACAGGAGTATGATAGTATAAAATGAAATGTTTCTATGTCTGTTAGTGCTTGTACAATGGCTTTCAGTTTAAATGTGAAATAGGTTTCTGGATATAGTTTACCACCCATGAAAAACAAGAAACAAACCAAAACCTAACAATAAAAACCGAACCCCAAAACTCTTCTTAAGGAAGAAGTCTATCCATTCGGTCTTTGGGATGAGACCTTTGCAGCATTTGGAATACTTTAGCATCAAGTAGTTTTTACTGTTTCCTGCTTTCATTGTGTCAAGTCACATGCAGGAGTCTGGAAGACTTCAGAAAGTCTGAATTGAAGGAGGTTGGGTTTTCAAAATTGGTGTTCAGTTTTTTAGAAAGCAGGACAGCTTTCAGACTTACACTGGTTGATTTACATTGCCAGTGTGAGAATCCAGTATTAGCAGGAGTGAATCTTTGACAAGAAAATTTGGTTGCTGGCTGGTAGACAGATTTAGCAGAGGGTGGGCAGAGCTTCTATGGATATATGCCCAGGAATTAATTGTTATCAATAAAAGTTGTAACCTGATATATCATTCATGTACCTCCCATTAGAATCAATAACATTATTTACATTATTTTTGTAATGCACCACTTGATCTTAATTGGGGTTGGCCCTGATACCACTCTAAAAATGGAGACGCTTCCATTGATTTCTACAGCGCAAAACCAAAGGTGCCTTCAACATCATCTCATCAATTAAGATAATCTCATTAATTAAGAAGGGAGAGCATTTTCTCCTTTTAGGTAACTAAACAAGGTGCTCATGTTTAAGGAGACGTTATGGTCATGAGGAATCTGGAACACACCTATCTGAATACTGTTCTTGAAATTTCCACATATAAATGTCAAGCTGGTTGGCAAAGCTCATGATGAAGCATTTGTGTGCTTTTGCAGAATGTTGGATGGAGCCTGTTTCCTGACCTGTGGTTTCATAACACTTGATTCTCTTTGGCTTCTTCTCTCCTGATACCTACAGTGTATCATATGCAAGGATAATTCCAGGTTGTAAAATGCAATGAAGTCCTTGGATGGCTGAAGCCACATATCTTATGAACCTGTGGATTATCTTGTTACTGGCAGAAAAATGCACAGGGCTTGAGTAGGCAACAGTGATTTATTCAGCTAATACTAAGCAAGTGCATTGACTTCTGTAGCTATGTTGACCCTTTTATATCCATATAAAAATGAAGAGGAATATTGACACTCATAGTCTTGAAGATTGTCCCTATTCTGTAATCTCCTATTAACCAAAACTGTCACAGTTTTCAAGGAATGCTGATAATCTAACATGGCTTCCTGTATAAAGTAGGTCATTGGGTTTAGCTGAACTAATTTTTCTCAAATACCATAGCCATTGTACTGTTTTCACTGTCCCACATTTTATTTATATATGTATAGTAATATAGAATATACCATATTTCACAGGAAATGTTTCTTGCAGTGAAATGGTCTCCCTGTTGTAAATATGTGTCTTCATACCTGAATTGATCTATTTTAATTTTATTTTCCTTTGTGTTTGGGCCCTGTGTTACTTACCTTATTTCCCTGCTGCGTACAGGTACTTTTGTGCTGTGACAGTTTTCCACCTCGCTGTTAACTCAATCATTTTGAATCCATTGTATTTTTTCTGTGGACTATATTTTCCAGTCTTTTGGTCACTCTTGCTGATCTTCTCTGTACCTCCTCTACCTTTTCTCATCCTTCATTGCCATGACTTTTTTTTTTCAGTTGAATATCCTTCTTCTGTGCAGATTCCACTATTAAATGTTAATGTTTAGCTAATAATCCACCAGGAGCATGCAAGATTTTTCCAGAGGTGTTTAGACTATTCAGGTTCCTTTTAAATTAGAAGGCTTCAATTTCTATTCAGAATACATCTGTGTTTCCTGAAGAGTGACCTGATAAATGCTAATATAAAAGCAAGTAGAATTTGGGTACATTATGCAGATTTTAACTACTGGCTTTTGAGTATGCACATTCAAAGTTCAGCTGTTTCATCTTCGTAGTTTTTTCCTGCATCTCCTAGGTCAATTAATACACAGACTTTCACCTAAATCCCTGATTTTCAGGCTGAAATAATTGCCACTAACTTCTGCTGACCTCAATAGGAGCTATACCAAGACTTTACTGTGGAAAAGCTTACAGACTGATGCTTCAAAAAAAAATCTCAGACTGAAAAAAATCTCATCACCTTTAGTCTAACTGTGAACAGACTGTATTGAATGGCATATTTACTTATAATGATTTTATGGCACTTTAATATCTTTCAGGCTAAGAGGAGTAACTAAAGTAAAATAAATAAATAATATGAAAATATATGAGAATAAGTGTTACTTGCTTCCTGAAATCAAATCCTGTGGGGCTTGTCATGTGGTGTGTAAATCAGCCAAGAAATACAGTAAAGGAAATGTTGCTTAAAGCAGATAACTTGACCTATACATTCACTGTCCCCGTAAAAGTGAGAAAATGATCCATGAAACACCTGTGCTGTACATACAGAAAATGTCCAGAAAGAGCAAGTGAGCTTCCTAGGAATGTGTATGTGGAACCCATTAGTGGGTTCAGATGAACTTAATGAGATAATTTTTTTAATAGACATCGGTATAGATTACTGTAACATAATTTATATAGGAGAAACGGAAACGGAACAAGTAAGTGGGTTGCCATAATATTTACTTACCATGCTAGGAAACTGCTGAATAATTTTCCTGTGAAGAAATATAAACAAAGCAAAACAAACATTAGGCATATTTCAAGTGGTGCTGAAAAAATTCTGTCTCTTCTGAAGATACTCCATATAAAAGGATACTCATGGGAGATTTTTAACGACCTGCATCTCTGTTGAGTAGCACTTTCAGCAAATTAGCAAGGAAATTCATAAATTACAGAGTAGTCAGAATCGCTGAATGGAAAGTAGGGGATCCCAAAAGAGACATCCTGAGTCCATTTCTTGCTGACATGAAAGTGAATGAAAATAGGGAAAATTGGAGGACTATATCATTAGTGACCAAAAAGTGAGTTCATGTCAGAAAGGAGTACAATTTACTGATTAATTTAAGTCTGTAATTTCAGGAGGAGCAGAAAGTAACCACAGTGAATAAAGAACAGTGAAAAAAATAATTTCAAAATCCAAGAGCATCAGTGTATTTTGCTAAAATGATTAAGAACACATTGTGTTTATCTCCAGGGTTAAAAAAGGAATTTGATTTAGAAATAAATGAACTTTTGGAATTCTTCAGTTGTGCTGAAAGGATGTTATATGAAAGGCCAATATTTATAGCAGCCTTAATGGGGAAGATAAAATTGAGAATTAGATCATGTGTCAAGAATTGTAAATCTCCACAACTCACTGGTTTAAATGGGTATAAGTACATGGAAGGTGAAGTCAAATATGACAGTTATGAATGGGGCAGGAACACAAATATGAAATCTTCAGAACAGCTTTTACAGGGATGATTACCAAATGCTTCAGAAGTGTTTATGAAGAAATATTAACCTAGATGAAGTGGATAGGGATATCCTGGAGTACTGTGCCTAGTTCTGGTCTGCAAAATTCAAAAAATACGTAGAAAGACTGGAGAGGGTTCCAAGAAGTACCACAAAGATGAACAGAAGAGCTGAATGATTTACCCCAAGAGGAAAGACTGAAGCGGTGTAGGGTCTTTTCTCCCTGTTAAAGACAAGACTCGGGGGAACCTCACCACAGTGTTCCAGTACTTAAAAGTGTAACTACAAATAGGAACAGAGGCTCTTCTTCACAGAAGAGATTTTATACTGATATAAGGAATAAACTTGGTAAAATGAGATCAGACACTGGAATAATCTCACCAGGAACATTGTGGAGTCCCCACTGCTGGTAGTTTTCATAATGCCATTGGACAGGGTGCAAGGTAATCTCAGGCTCCCTCTCCCACAAGTCGTTAGATCAGATGATTTTCTGAGATCCCTTCCATCATGGACTTCCAATGGAAAGAGAATGTCTAGGATAAAATATTGATCATAAAGACATTTAAATTTGTCAAGTAACTATTATTATAGACCATGGTCTTGATACCTTGAGAGGCTACCTAGAACAGAGGCTAGACAGTGTTAAAGGAATAAAGTAGGTATTTATTAAAAAGACCTTTAAAGGATACACCTTGGGCAGTACAAGAGCCCGGCTGTGGCTACACCCAAGATGTCATGTCGTGACTTTTCACACTTTTATAAGTTTTGGCCCATTTACATATTTGGGTTCATTGTCCAATTACAGCTTCAGATTATAAAGTCCCATCCTCTCAGTTTTCTCTCCTCAATTCACTGTTGTTTATATATTTTGGGCCTGAAGCTGCAATGGTGTCCTTGGTGCTCAGGCTGGAAAAGGATTGTTTTGTCTAAATAAACCGTGAAGAGAACTTGCTAACACTTTATATGAAGTTCAGAGTTATATACTAATGCAGTAGAGAAACTGGAAAATATGAAAGCTAAAAGTGAAGGCGTCAGTCTCTGATGTGTGAAAGGTGCAGGATATGTTTTGTTCAGCTCAGGTCTTCAAAGCAGTTAGGAGGCACTAGAGAAGAAAGGAGAGAGAGGGAAACAAAGATAATTTTCCTTTCTAAAGCATTTGTTTTGAAGCATTTGAAATGAGAATGGAAAGATTACCTGTCATCCAAGATATTTTGATTATACATTGTGTTTTGTTATTACAGTGTGTTTATTAAGAATCATTTGGGCTTAGGACCAGATATCCAAAATGATTATATGTGTGGTTTGGGGTTTTTTTCCCCTGTAAAGTACCTAGCTTCTTGCATTCCTTAATTGGAATATTTGGTTCCATAAATCTTTTTTGATGATGTAGCAACAGTGAACATTTGCTCCCAGAAAACCATGTGATGGGGAAAGGAATTTTCTGGGCTGTTTTTGTCCAGCAACAGCAAATATTAATTTCTCTGACAGTTATTTGAAATGTGTAAAGCAATACAGCACTCCAAGGAAGACCAACAGCATTCAGGCACAGAAATTGATATGCTGAGGGAAAAGGTCTATTTTTTTTTCCTGAACAATAACTATAAATATTTGAAGAGTGTAAATGCTAAAGCACAGAAGCACAAGAGGAGTAATGCGATGGGATTACTAAAGTGAAAATTTAGATTGGATGAATATTAGGGAAAAATGATTGACAGTGAGAATAGATTATGTAGTAGAACACTTTCCCAAAGGCATTGGTAAAAGCCCTGTATCAGTCTTTGCTGAGATACTTCAGAGTAGATTGTATAAAGAAGCAAAAGCTATTCTGCAGGGAAGCATGCTGTTCTTGGAGAGCTGTGCTGGAGGACTTAATAGATTTGCTACAAGTAATTTCTGTGAATCATTTAGAGATGTGTTACGGATTTTTTTCTCATTGAAAGTAGTTCTATAATGTTTCCCACTCACCCTACTCAGTGGATCATAGTGAGTTTGGATTCATCACAGACTTAGTAAATCAATATCCCATAACAGTACTTTATATACATTATTCATTACACTTTCATGAAATAAAATTTAAAGAGGGGGAGGAAATCAGGGAGTGTGAAAAATGTAGGATGTTTGTGTTCTGGCACAGGAAGTGTGTGAGGAGGGAGTTCTGGAAGCTTACAGACCCAGTGATGTGATTTCACTGTGACCTGAGTTTCATCCTTTATTCCTAGTATTTTTCTTCCTACATTTCTAAAACCATAAGTTTTCTGGGTATTAATATTGTCTTAAAAGTATACATCTTGAAAGGATACAAAGGAAATTTCACAGAAGGTGTTAGGAGTATACTTGCTTAAAAGACATGACCTTCAGAAAAAGCACTTTGTCTCCCAGGTGTGACAATATTTCTTCAAGGACTTGTGGATGCTTTGCATAGGCACAAACTGGATGGAATCTTTGGAGACTGGGGAGTGCAGCGGCCCAGAGAAGTGGGTCATCACAGGGACCTTGCTTGAAAACAAGCATTTCAGTTATTAATTCCTCTTCAATGCATGCAATGTCCTGAGTATTTACCCTTTGAAACACCAGTGGGAAGGACACTCATTTGATACTGAATAGCCCTTAGTGTTCACAAACTTTTGATATCGGTCTCCTGATGAGGAGGCTGGAGGTGATGTGTCTTGAGTTATCAATTTCATATTATTCCTTTCCACTTTCAAGAAATATCTAAGAGGAAGAAATTAAAAGTACTCATGAGCTTTTGGTCCCTTGATGTGGACTTGAGCTACATCACTGGTCAATCAGAATGTGCCTATTTTTTCCCTGTCCTTTTCCTCACTCTTTTTACTCTGCCCATGCCAGACTTAGAAATAATTGAGCTTCCTGAGCCTCTAGATAGGATGCTTAAAATACTTACCATAAGGAACAACGTGTTCCTTCTCATTAATGCCGTTCTTATGGAGAGTGCTTATTTCGTGCTCCAAAGATGGAAAAATAAATTTTTGTCTTCCTCCATTCTCATTCCATTTGCCCAGTGTGCATATGTTTGTCGGAAGATACAAGGTGCAGGTCAGCTACTGCTTTGTTCATAAATATTCATACCTATATAGATGGGGGGAAAAAAATAAGTGACAGGTTAGCACAAATTAAATATTTAGCACAACTCAGCAACATCAGGATTAAAATTGAAATATGAAAGAAACAGGAAAAGCTGTTCCAAGAAAATGTTTGAAAAGAAAATACTTCTCTATATTTCATCTGTCACTATATTTAGGGGAAAGAGCCAGAATATTTTGCTCTGTGTGAGATAAGGCAAATTAAAAAGATTGCAAAATGCAGATTGGATTTCAAGAGCCAGCCAATAAACTGACAAAAGTATCTGGAACCTGGCAGGAAGATTTTGACAAGTCTTGCTCCTCCAGAATCATTGAACAGAAATTCTAAAAATGTCATTTTCCTGGACAGTCTAAGGCTGCAAACCTTGTTTGAGAGTGATGTTTAGATGTCTGTTGCCCATATTCTCCACTTCTTCAGTCAAGGTTCTCTTTCCCTTACTGGAAATGCTAAGCCTTTTAAGGTCATTTAATCTAAAAACATAGAAAGTAAGTGGACTATGTGCCTGTTATTTCTTGCACTTTAATTAGGGATATATTATATTAGCAACAGAGACTTGATGATGCATTATACTAAAAGATAAGATCATAAAGTTCTGTGAGAACATATTACTGTAATCAATCATCAGAGTCCCGAACTGGCTGGTAAAATTGACAAACATGAACACCTAGATGTCAATTTCCTGGTCCTTCCAACCCTTGCTCACAAGATCTACTCATTTACCACTGCTATTATGATACTTGTTCCTGTTGGAGAAACATCTGTCAAATCTGTCAGGAGTTGGCAGATTTGTTCTGTGCTTTTTCAGATGAGACTCTGCTTTTAGGGACACTCACAAACACAATTGTGTATGAGGAAATGCCATAAAACTGATTTGAGGAGGTTTAGGTTGGATATCTGGAAAAGGTTTTTCACCCAGAGGGAGGTTGGGCACTGGAACAGGCTCCCTGGGCAGTGGTCACAGCACGAAGTCTGACAGAGTTCAAGAAACATTTGGACAACAATCTCAGGCACATGCTGTGACCCTTGGGATGTTCTGTGCAAGGCCAGGAGCTGGACTCGATGATCCCGATGGGTCCCTTCCAACTGCCCATATTCTGTGATAATTCCTAATAAGACAGGAATTAGATAATTTGATTCTATTTGTTCTGTTAGTTTTGGGGCTTTTTTAATACAAAATCTATACTATTGCAAAGGAAAAAGACCCCATGAAATGAATGTTCTCTTTCCAAGACTTATTCCAAGGAATTTCATGTGTAAAAGCTACTGAGGACTGAGATGTTGCTTTGCCATTTAGACAATGCATATTTTCCAAATTTTAACTGGACAGCTTGAAAGCAATAATGAGACAAAAATTATTTCTTTATTTCCAGTTAGTAAAGATTAAATGTATGCTTTAAAACATTTTAATGAACCAGATTTGTAGAAATATAAAAATCTTTATGTCTATTGAGCCAATCACAGTAATATCTAATTGTCAAACGAAGAATACAGTTATTTAACTCTTTTACAATTGTTTCAATATGTTTATCTGGAAGCTAGGTTGATATTTCCACCAAATTTTCCTGAAACATATTTAGCGTACATTTAATAAGAATCAAAATGGTTTTTAAAAAAATCTAAACCAATTGCTAAGTCAATTACCTAAATATTTTAGTGTTCTAGTATGCTCAAAAGAGTATATTCTTTCATTCAAAAGTCTATCACTAAGTCAGTTTTTCAGGTATTTGCAGCTCTAGATATGTATCCAGTCTTAAAAAGTGGTTATTTTGATAACAACTTAGAATTGCAACTTATACAAATTTATTATTTCTTTGGTTGCATGTACAGCTCAGATATCTTCAAACTTGCAGATTATAAGGTTATTCCTAGGAAGAGAACTATAAAATAAATTGAAAATTCAGTGAGCTGACTTATGTGATTAAAAGCTGCAGTATTCTGGCTCAACTGTGAATGTGTACAGTATGTCTGACACCTTAAAATTTGCAGAAATTCTTCTTTTGTATCTGTGTTTGGGGGTTCCATTATTATCAGTTTCAAGAACTGAAATGCTGGTATAATCAAGCTGGTGAGAATACCTCTGATTTTATTTCAGCTATATAAATCTAACAGAGATGAGCAGGAGCACTTTTTTTGGGGGGTGGGGTGGGTTTATTTTGTTGGGTTTTTAGTTTGTTTGGTGAGTTCTTATTTGTTGGTTTGTTTTTATCTCTGACCAAATAAATAAATGAAAAATGCTTGGTACATTAAGATGTTTTGGAAATTGGTCCCAGTTTAGGAGTAGTAATCTATAATGCAATTCATTGTGCCAATAATAGAGATGAAAAAGGTAGTGTTTTGCAATCCCCAATTCAGTTATGAAGTAAATGCCAAACTTAGGTAAGTAATGGATAAAAGCAGATATTCCAAGTCGTAATAAATCACATTAATCAGTATGCCGACCTTTCTTTTTTTTCCGGCTCAGAGGAAGTTGTTAGAAAGCATAAGACTTGTCAAGTTTGTCATTTCTGAGACAGATTTAGAAATAATGTGAATTGCAGCAAAAATCATGCCTCGAGACTGCTGTATCTGTTGAGTAAGATTATTAATATCACTGGCTGCTAGGAATTTGAGTTGCTAAACTTGTATTTTGAAAGTGTATTGTCATAGTCAGCTAGGGGCCAAAGATCAAATTATTAAGGTTAGAGCAACACATCTCCTGTCAGCCTCATGGTATTTTTCATCTTCGTGAAGCGCCGGTTTGAAAGCCAAACACTTCCAAAGAGTCGATGGTTCCACGGGTCTGACTCCAGTCCAGGCAGAGGGAGTGAGACCTCCTGGTTTTTGCTGACATCACACAGGTACAAACAGCAGGATTTAGTCACATGCCCTGGTGTATATTAGGATTAATACATTATATAAGTATTTTTTCACAATATTTTTATTTGTGCTTACTAAATACTGTATTCAAATCCACTTTTCAGTCAGAACGAGACTATTAATTTATTTTCTGTTGAAAGATAAATACTTTTATTCTTTGTAGGTACAATAGTCATGAGGCCCACACCTCATTGAGTTTTGCCTTCTTATCTCCTATCTACTCCTAAATTAATGTTTTTATTAGGCATCATCAACTGCTTGCTAAATAATCCTGAATTAGCCTTTATCTCTTTGCATAATCTTGTATTGTTTTGTGAAATGGAGTTGTACTGAAATGAATACAAGCAATAGTTATTACCATAGATGTGGTAATTCTACCTTAATTCTTTATTTAGGTTTCATCTATACATTTATTTTTTTATATATATATACATATAATTCAGTGCATGCCATATGTAGTCCCAAGAAATTATTTTAGGGAAAATAGAAAATCATTTTTGCCTGACACTTTTGTCCAAGGAAAATCCTATTTTCCTCCCACTTTTCTGAAGTGGTATTTGAGAACATTTCAAAATATGTTTTATATTTAAAGTAGCTTCAAGATTAAGTGCTTATTTGAAATGAAAAAAAAAAAAAAATCAAAAAACCCAACAGTGAAAACGAATGTCAGAATATTGGTGAGACACTCAACTGTTGTACCCAAAGACACAGGGAAGTGATAAATACTTAATTGCATTGTCTGCCCTTTACTCAGACTTAGTTCTCTTCACAGCTATTTTAAAAGGCCCAGAACATTGTGAGGTGTGTTTATTTTGACAGACAAATTTACATTATCAAAAATATTTTGCAGAACAATATACTTTTAAAAGTTTATTAATTGTGTTAAATTGCAATAAGCTGCAATAACTTGTGTAAAGGTACTTGTTGGCAGGTCATTTTCTATGGCAAGCTGCTCTACTGGAATGTTCTTCGATGAACATTGTTGTAGTATTATATGGTTTTTTCTAATTATCTCTTAGAATAATTGATTTGGCTTGAGGCTGAGGACCTCTTACTCAATACCAAACAAAAGGTAAACTGTATTGTCTGACACTCCTTTAATATAAGCTGACCCCCAAATCTCAGGCTTGGAGGTCATCAAGCAGCATCAGACCCTTTAAACACCATATTTAAGTGTGCTCTGTTGCATTCTCTCACTGCAATGAGGTAGCGTGTCTTGAAATGCAAATAATCCCTCCTCCTTATCATTACAGTGGTAAATAATTTTAATTAGTTGAACCAGTCCATTTTGGAGGACAGCTATAACCTCAATAAAATTTATTAACATAAAGCATTGGTAAGCTGTGGTTAGAGATGGCTTTAAATAGAAAAGTGATACCTTAGAAATATCCCATTAATTAATTATTTTCTTGAAAAATTCTATATGCTTTTAGCTGCACACATTGTGGACTATACAGATCAATTTTTTGACATTGGAAAAAGCCCTGCTTTTCCTCTTGCTTGTCTGCATGAGTGCTGTTTCTTCATTTACCATTTCAGAAAATATAAGCTGTTCAGAAATGGAATGAGAGCACAGAACCGAGTACAAAGGAATGCAGTGGCAGCAGCCTTGAGCTGTACCTTTCTGTCATTGAACACTGGTGAGGGAAAAGCTGCCTCTGAATAACATGTGGTGGTTTGATACCTTTGTGTTACAATTACAGTAATAACCTTGAATGCAGAAGTACCACAGAAAGCTTATCTTTCAATTGTCATAGGTATCTGAGAAGGCAAAGATTGTTTCAAAACATTGATGTGGAGAGTTGCTCATGTTGCAGTACTGGAGAGCTAATAGGATACTTCAAAAAGATTATAAAGATTCAAAAGAAATTGCCGGTGAAGGTGGGGAAGGATTTTCCTGAATATCTTCCAGGAATGTACCCAGTATAGTTAATGGGTGGGAATTTGATTCTCATTTTTATTTTTAAACTATTTATCTATCTTGGTAGAGCAGAATTTAGCCAACAACTGCATAAATTCTTGCTATATTAATATCACAGAAGATCAGAGAGCTGTTAAGCTAAGGGGTAAGAACTATGCTGGCTCTCACAGTGGGAGAAGCAAAGTTTCTACAGCTTGTCAACAAGTAGCCAAATTCACAGAGCCGATAGTCAGCCAACAGAGCTGAGAGGGAATGAGGTTTCTATGTGGAGGCTGGCCAAAAGTTCATAAAAGAGGGCCATTTTCCCCTCAGTGGAACAGAAGGTTCTTTCAAACCAGGAATTGGGAGATGGAGATGAGTCCAAACCACAGAGCAGCTAAAAACACTTAGAGCCAAGAGCCAGCTATTCAGCTGGCGGCTGGAGTAACCTATACAGGTGAGAGAAAAGAGGAAGAAAAAGCCAGTCTGGTGTTTATTATTCTGGAGAAATAATAAATTAAGAGTCATAAGTTGGCAGCTACTAAAAACTTTCAGGAGAGGCTGAAGGAAGGACGGAAAGAAATCTAGTGAAGGGTGGAATAATCCTCCCTCATTTTACCAAATGATATGTAGAATTGACATTTTGCATTTAATTTGAAGCCTACAGTCCTTTTCCTATGTTTTCCATCATGTTTTATACAGAAGAAAATGTTTGCTCAAATAATTCAGGTGTTCAGGGTTAAGTGTGTTGGGAATTGAATTTTTTAAACAAGTTTCTGTTAGTTTGTATTCAGATCCCTAACCTCCCCTACTTGGATTGTGTTGAGCTCATTTTAGCTTTTAATTTGAGATTCGTTATTTTTCTCTTTTTGTGAAAACTTCCATTTTTAACTCATATGACTCCTGCACTAATGAAAGGTAACTCAGATTTTATGTACATCTGTCATGTTGCCTTCAAATGCACTTAAGTTGAAATGTTCTTTAGAACATTAATTTTTGCATATATATTATCTTTTCATTTTTTCATTATTTTCTTCTGTGTTTTCTGACCTTAAATTTAAAGCTTTAAGTGCTAAAGATAGGGGAAAATCCAGCATATAATTAATATTATGCTAAAGAAATAAGCCTTGAACCCTACAAACGGTAATGATGGTGGTCTTCTTTACAATCTCTATTTCTTGTAGACCTTAAAGAGTTCTTGTAGTTGATCTTGGGTAAGAATGGTTAATGCAGAAAGGAAAAACAGCACATTTATGACTTTGCTGCAGCATTAGTCTTGGGTAACTCTTACTGCACTGTGAAAGAAAGAAAAGGAAAAAGCTGAAATGCAGCATGACAATTGAGTCTCCTGTAGCTCTTTCCTTTCCCAAACAGTCATTGGAGGTAGCATATAATTTGTTTTCTTTCTTAGACTTTCTACAATATATTAATGCAAAGCTGCTTTTACCTTAAATAATGTATTTTGTTTTCCTTTTGGTGGTTCCTGTTTCTCTTGTTTTTGTTTCATGACTTATGTCTTGGTAAAGGCTTTATCTTTACTAGGGAGCCAATAGAGCTTTTGTGGAACCAACTTGTCCCTGAAGTCTGCAATTTAGCTGTTGCCAAGAAATTTCCATGAGTCCTTGGCATGGGAAGTAAAAAAAATAAATAAATAAAAGGAAAGGAAATTTTAACCCATTTCTTAAAAACAGAAAGCATAGCAACCAGTCAGAAACATTTAGCAGTCTGGCAGCAGACAGCAGGGCATACAAAGAATAGCAAAATTATCTACTGAAGAAGGGAAAAAAGATCTTCAAAAGACTTGTGTCCACAGCAGGGTGAAAAACATAACAATCCCATTATCAATGTTATTAGGGAAAAATGTTGATTTTCTTTTTTTCCTAAGTTCTGCCATTATATCATGTTAAATTGTATTCCAGTAACTAGGAACATAAAAAGGCATTTTCTGGCATCCCCTTAAAATGTCTCTATTCGAGCAGTCAAAGTAGGAGAGAAACAAACAGTTCTGGGATCCATATTCAAAACTCCAGCAGAAAAGACTAGTTGACCTAGAAGATGAGCTGTCATGACTATATTAATTCTGCAAACAGGTGACATGCTCTAAACTGAGGCAACTTTCCCTATACTGCACAGGAAATTTAAATTCATTCACAACATACCTATAATTTTGCTTCTGTCAGTACTGGTATTGTTTCTATAGGTCTACATATCCATTTTCAACTTTTTATTGCCTTAGGGTAAATAATATATCTGCTTTGTACCAAATTTTGGGGTGCTTTTGGGTTTGTGTTTTTCTGGTTTGGTTTGATTTTTTATTTTTTTCCCCATTCTTTCAATATCATTATTTTGGGTAGGAGAGTGATATTTTCAATCTACAGTAGAAGGACAGGTGTGCTATTGAAACAATAGTGAAATTCCCTATGGTTATGGTAATTTTAGCATTTTTTCTTTGTACCCATTTTCCTTCCTGTAATTTGCAGGAATATGATAATTAGCAGTTTAAATAGAGCATAAATTTGTGTGCATTAAGTATGCCTGCTTTTTGTAGAGAGAAGGTTTCCAAATGCCTTACATGCAATATATCCTGTTATTTTAAGAAAGGGGAGTGCAGAAAACGTCCATGTTGCTTAGTTACAGAAACAACAAACATCACAAATTTGTTGTCTTTAGTTAGCCATGTAGCATGGCATTAAAGCACTTGCCAAGTGCAGTATCAGGGCATAGGATGCTATGCTTTTGTGTTCACCCTGACACATGGATTGTTCAAGTTCAGCTTTTATTGTGTGCAGCTTTAGGGTTTAGGCAGGTTGTGCACATTTTTGTTGTTTTTTATTAATCTGAATGATCAATGAGCTCTGGACTCCGTAGCTGCAGACTAGAAATCATCTATATCATACCCGTTTTCCTTTAAAAGAAAATGGGGGATTGACACCCAATAGGAAAAGTGTGTGTAGATGAAGATTCTTTTGGATGAAGACTCAATAGATTTTGTGCTGAAAATGCAAGCTTCAGTCTTCAAGCAAGTTTCTGCCCTGTGAGGAGATGCTGTATCCAATTTACAGAGAAGCAAGTAGAAATTAAATTCTCTGTGAGGCATTTAGATGCAGGTTAAACCCAAATCCCTGAATTACTGGTCCTGACTTCCTAACACAAGAGTAATTTTAATGGTTTTCTTCTTTCTACCTTAAACCAAAGTAGTCTGTGGAGAGAATGTCTGATTTTTAAAAAATCTACTTGTTATATATAAAAACTATGAACAGCACAACAAAAAGTAGAACAAAGCACATAATCATGCTGTATGAATAATACATTTGCCTTGCAAAAGCCTATTTAATATTTTTCAAAAGTCTGAATGTGATCTGTTTGCACTCCAAAGTTTTGAATGCTCAGACTGGACAGGAAGAAGAAACAGAAGAATGTAAAACTCCCAGAGATGTACTCCAAGGAATTTGTTGCACTATAGCGTTAGGGTTTTTTAAATTGGTATTTTGTTTCTTAGATCGATTAAGTCAAGGGTTTTTTTGAGCTGAATCTTGCAGGGCAGTTTCCCAGGCCATATTAATTGACCTAAATTAATGCACTAAATGCACATATTTTCTCCAGGTGTTTGTGTACCCATACCATGGAACCGTATCCTGTTGTTCTTACGCTTACCTCCCACTTAGTAAGACTCTAGAGCTACCTGGGTTTTATTTTGGTGCTCAATGACCCCCTTTTCTTAATGCCCCACACTACCATCACCACTACATTTGCACAGATGTTGACCTTAAGAGAATGAAAACCATTTCACTTGAGGAAGAATAAGTTGGAGCATTCAATGTTTCCTTAATTTCTTCTCTATGTTCAGAAAACAAAGCTGGTTTATGATGTAAAGCCTTGAATAGCTGTTGTAATTCGTGTCTGTGCTTTCACATTGTGTTCAAAAATGTACCCCATTGCAAGCATTTGAACTTGGGCTCCTTAAGTTTTGTGTAAATAGTCTGTAGCTTGTTGTGTTCCTTGATATATTCATTTTGGAGCTTGAAAATACATGGAGGGATGACAGCAAAACAACAAGCCTCCTGTGAGGAGCTGATGTTCCCATGTTAGCTCAAAAACCATACAAAAAGTGATAAAAAAATACATAAATGTTAATGGTCAGTTTTCCCGTTGGATTTCCAGCGAATGTCATTCTGCGTGCACCAAGTAATTCTCAATAAGCATGAAAATTCTAGTTGCTGGTAAAGCATGGAAAAAATTGCCTCAGGCTTCCCTTATTATAAGTCCCATTGTCACAGTTTCTGACATCAGCAAGTTCCCTCCTGCTGACACCACTTTTCAAGGGAAACCTGTGGGTTGGCAGCACCTACCTGAACCATTTTGGGTGATATTAACCTCTGTTTTGTAGAATTAACTGTGATTGTATGCCACAGGTGATACAGGTTTCACAGAAATATGAAAGTATGATAGTATTATCTTATGGTAACAAAGATTTATGTAATTCAATTTTTAACAGGTTTTGATACTGGGATCATCCATTTATTCAAATTGCATTTGAATTGAATTGCAATAGAAAAGTGTTTTACCTCATCTCCCAGTTAAGTAAATAGACCTTTGGAACAAGGTCATAGTGGTAGGTACTCTGAAATCCTGGGTTCTCTTTGATTCTCAGTGTTGCAGCAGACCTCTCATTAGGGGTAGAAATGAGCCAAGACACAGACTCTCATTCAACAACATGAAAAGGGTCCCAGTTTATTCTTCTTTACAGCTTTGCCATCCTGACTCTGACTACAGCAAGCTCCTACCGTAGTGTCCAGCTGCAGACTCTGACTGCTGACTATTTCCTGCTGGACTGTGACTGCAAGTATTGGTTTGCAGACTCTGAACAGAGGCTTTACCTAGCTGGACCATGACTGCAGGCTCCAACAGGAGGCTCTGACTCCATCAGGCCCAGACTGACCCTACAGCAGATCTCTCACAGCAGCAGTTCTCCTTGTTTCATTCTTCTTTGTGCCTCTCTGGATCCTTCCTTCTTCCTCAGGGCTCCTCTACCTCCTCAAGCTCGCTCCTTCCTTCTTCATGCCTTCTGTCTCCAAGATCCTCTTAACCACCCAACCCACTCCTTTTATCACACTTATCTTTATTAGTCACAGCTGTGACACATTTAAGGGCAAGGCTGTTCCTCTTCTTTGGTAATTAGTACAACTGTGACTTATCAGGGGTAAGGTTGTCTGTAATCCCTTCTTCTACACTTACACTCAAGGAAATCTAGATGCTGCAAATCAGGTGATGTGATCAGATTCCTGAGGATTGTCTTTGGTTTTAAGAACGTAAAGTAATTTGAAATAAGTGCTTCATAATAATTTAAAGGATTCTTAATCTCAGTGACTGAAAAGCTATTGCTGGCAGAGGTGGTCAATATTTTGAAATATTTAAGGGTAATGACCTTTCTTCATTCATATTGTTTGATGTAGAAAGGTCTGCACTTTGAATTGAAAATAGTGTTGCAATCTGGATTCTTTCATACCTTTCATGGTTCTAAATCTCATGGGAGAGGGTCAGTAGAAAGAATGGATAGAGATCTGTTTATTTCTTTTAATTTTTAAAAATTTCTTGACTCATCAATTTGCTAATTAAACAGTTACATATTTAGGATGCATCCCTAGTATGAATTCCTTCTCTTTTCCTTCACCTTTTCTCAGGGTTATTCATAGATTTATACCTCTTTACACTTCTGGAGTTCATTGTTGTAGTAGTGCTCTGGCTTGCAAAAGAAAAAAAAACAAACCTATGCATGATACATCTTTGGGAAACATGAACTAATTTAGGTTGTGCTCCAAGATGACCACAGACCACATTAAAGAGAGTGCTGAGCTTAAGGTAATAATTGCTGTCTCAAAGCTGGACTTATTTGTTAAGACACAGCCCTGTGGTATTGCAAGTTAACCCAGCATGTGATTGGCCTAGACGGTAGCAAAGGAAGCCTGTATCTTGATTGTAAAATGTTCTGCTTTGTCTCTCTTAGAAACTAAATTTATTCCTCACTTTGGATAGCTTGGTTGCAAATTATGTGGGGAATTGCTAACTGCTCCATTTTTCTTGGGAGTTTAGGTGACCTTTTGCAGTTTCCAGGAACGAGGTAATTATATATTTTAAAGACTGAGGTCTTGAAACTAATTTGATCTTAACAGGAAAGAACAAAATGAACACAAGACAAATTCATGGTGCTCTTAATGGCATGATACAGTTCCCTGGGGGCTGGTAGTGTCATGTGCAGGAAACTTAGATTGTTGCTCAGGTATGAAAGTGAGTGCAAGAGCAAGCTAAAAGCCAGGGCCAACCCAATGGATGCCAGGATACTGACTGGTGGGTTGTGTGGGAGTAACGGGGAATGTGACTCCAATATTTCTCCGTTGCAAATTCCCATCACTTGACTAACAGTGGATCCATGTCTCTAAAGGAGGGAGGAGGTACCAACATTATATGCTATGTGCCTCAGATGGAAATAGCAGATAATATAAGCCCTATTAAAAGCATGTTTGTCCTTATGCACCCAGAAGCAAAAGAAAAAATTAAAAGGCAAAATCAACGGATAAATCAGTAAGTTATTTGTACCCTAAAGGCTGTTGTTTTTGAAGCATGTACCTTCATGAGCTATAAAGCAGATATTAGTCTCAGAATTACTCCTTACTGTTCAGTGGTTTTCCCAAAATTTAATGACAACTAATTTCTGTGAACCTACTGCTTTTCTCCTTTTTGCTGTGCTTCACTGAGTACATTTTTCATGGATAGGGAGAGGGTCAGAATCTCAGCATAACACCAGGAAACAGCCTCCCAAATGCAAGCTGTGTTCAGTTAATAGTTTACAGGTCTTTTCAGGTATGGTTCATACATTCCTGTTTTATTACTAATTATCCATGATAATTCAGTTCAAAATTTTCCATTTAGTAAAAGTAAATGAACATAAGCACATTCTAAAACTTAGAACATATGCACTTTCAAACTTAGATATAGGCTTTGTTCAAGTTTCCCCACAATGTATGTAATAAAATGCAGTCATTTGCTCCCCAGTAGCTATGAAGTTTCAGCTGTGGAATATGGAAGCACAAAATTGTCATTTAAAATATTTAGGGATTCCAAGAATGTTTTAATATTGGTGACATAAAATTGACAATATTTGTCACTGTTACTAAAGTGTTCTAGCAACATTTCCATCATACATTATATATTAAATTAATTGAACAGCTGGTGACAAGTTATTGAGAAAACCATTTCACTTCGTCCACTATGTTCTTAAACCATATTTATTAGAAATTATTATTTCTGAGTTGGCAAATCAATTCAGATCATACTAAGCTGTTTTAGACTTCAAGGAAAACCTAGCTTTCCTTTAATCTGCTGAGTTTTTTAACATAGTTATTAATTCCTAATTGTAATATTCAGTCAACCAGTTTAATTAAGATTGGACACTTTCATTTGTCCATAAACAATAAATTCTCTTTTTACATTTATTTGCCTTGTCCTGGAACCTGTTCTTGTTCAGCAGTCAATTTAAGAAGATCTTCTCATGTTCTTTGTTGCCATATTTGCTTTCATTGTCAAGCAGGATTTAGTTCTAATAAGAGACATTTGCTCCTTTTTTATTTATTGCATCCACTGGCAGTGTTTAATGCCTTCCAGTCTAACCTAGAAAGGTTGCCCCTGTAACTTCTTCAAATGAAGCAGGAGCTATCCAAAATCCCTCTTGTGGAAAGTGGTCAATGCTTCACAAGACCAGATATCTCTAAGTAACCTCCCAGGCTCCTGGCTCCCTCCTCTTCATTCTAAAGACAGAAAGCCACCCCAAAGGGAGGTCACTTGCATGTGCTTATTTTGCAACTCCTTTGCACAACCTGTGAAATCTCAGGTCTTGTGGATGTATTTGATAAATGGAAATATGGAGCCTTACTATCTAAGATTACAGTTTAGTCCAATTCTATTCACTTGTGATGTCTTCAGTTGAAGGACACATTGTCTCTGTAGCAGAGTACCATTTCTGCTGTCAGCAATCCATGGTGAGGTTTATCTGTTGTCTTTGGAGACACAGCTCTCATGGGAACAACACTACTTGTACTCAATTCTGAAATAAAATCAAGAAATAGGCTTATTTATTAACTTTTAGGATACATTTTATTATAGTAGAATAATTCTGACAAGTCTTATGATGAAATTTGCATTGTGGATAATAATATAATTGGAATGAACACAATTGTTACAAAAAAAATGTCAATCTATCAATCATTTCCTTTTATCTTTAAACATTATTTTTCAATAGCAACTATACTTGTGGGGTATGCCATTTTAGATTGTGTAAGTGCTAGTGCTTTGATTTCTAATAGTAGCACAGCTCTGCAGTTCATCCACTGTGTTTGCCCCTTACTGGGTGTCAGAGTGGGCTTCATGTGTGTTCAAACTAGGTCTCAGAGGAAATTAATCCAGAAGCTCTATAGTAAGTATTCAGTAAGCACTTTCTAACCCCCAATAGGGACCTAAAGTCTGACCCAGTGATGGGTCCCCTGAACACCTCCAAACTACACTGCATAGTTGGAACACTCGATCAGGGCCAGACGTGATCTAGCCCTGAATGGTGCAGATCTGTAGATGAAGAAGCCTCAGCATAAAGTGTATGGTTTTGCTGAGCTGTTGCTTTTTCTCCAAATTGCTTTTTAATGTAGAGCTTAACCTTAGAAACAGCGAAGAAAGTTTTAGCTTCTGTTGCTATGGTTTTGTATTAAGCCCTTCAGTGGTATTTTAGCTTGAGTGTATAATTTATCGAACAATTAAAAGTATTGACAAAACACTTATGCACGCCTTTGGTATTGAGGAGCTCATTTCAGCAGGTCTTCTATTATGGATAACTCAGAAAGAGCAGCAATTTGAGAAAACACTAATAAACATGAGAACCCTGGGAAATGGTTGGATCATGACAGGCTTCTTGGACCAAGTTAAAATGTGATTTGAAGCAAGAATATTTGCTGCAGAGGTCAATTGGATTTAAAACTAATATTGTCTTCCATTTTTATCAGAAAAGCCTTCAGTCAGGGAAAATACGTAAGTTGGGGTTTTTTAATCAAATTGAACGGGCTCAAAGGTTTTCCTGGTTTTGCCTGTTTTGATCTGCTATTATATTAGTTCGCCTATCTTACATGGTCTCATGAATTCCATGAATGCTACTAGTCCTCAGCCCCAAGGACAAACTGAAAATATGTTAAATTATGAAGCGTCTGACCTTGGTATATTTTCTGTACATGAACAGAAGATTTAAGACAGTGACAAAGGGTTTAGAGGAAGAAGAAATCTAATACTACTTTATAATAGCAAAATGGCTGTGCAGAGAAAGCTTTTAAGTAATCAAGGCCACACAAGGTAATTTGCAACTCATAGTATAAATTATGTGTAGATTCTTTCAGATTGTTAGAATTAATTCCAGGCATATTTTTAGAGCAACTTTGTTTGGTTTAATGAAAACAATTATTAAATCATTAGTCAATAAAATAGTTATTTCATCTTGTTTGTATGTAAATTATCATATTCATATATTATTATCATTATCCTCTAAATAACGTGCCTATTCAGGATCGTGTCTGGTTAAAATGGTCAGGTTTCTCTGAGTAACTTCTCTGCTTTGCTTGCAGGTTGTATATAAAAATAACGATGTCAGGTTGGAGCTGTCTCGACTTGCCAAGCAAGGGGATCCTAAAATGAAGATTCATGGGGTTGTAGCATTTAAATGTGAGAATGTTGCAACCTTAGATCCAATCACATTTGAAACACCGGAGTCTTTCATCTCTCTGCCAAAGTGGAATGCCAAGAAAACAGGCTCAATATCATTTGACTTTCGTACAACTGAGCCAAATGGCCTGATTCTTTTCAGTCATGGGAAACCAAGGCACCAAAAAGATGCAAAACATCCACAGATGGTGAAGGTTGATTTTTTTGCTATTGAGATGCTTGATGGCCACCTCTACCTACTATTAGACATGGGATCAGGTACTATAAAAATAAAAGCCTTGCAGAAGAAGGTGAATGATGGTGAATGGTACCATGTGGATTTTCAGCGGGATGGGCGGTCAGGTAAGTTCCTTTTGTTAGCATTCAGAATGGATTTTCTCTGCTTTATCTGAGACAACACTGGATACATATCGATGTTGACACAATTAGAGTTAGGCATCATCTGAAAAATAAGGAAAATATAAGAAGTCATTACTTTCAGGTGTCAGAATACAATAATTTGCTGAGTTAAATATCTTATGTTAACATTATTGGATAACCGAGTACTTAATCTTGCAAGTAAGTGTGTTGTGTGCTTGAAAAAAAGACAATAATCTCCCTCTGTGCTTGCTTACACCAAATAGCTGAAGTGGCAAGTTTCAAGAATGAAAATAAAGCAAAAAAGAATTACTCTTAAAAGAAATAATCTCTGACACAGGGAATAGCTGCCCCACAGAAACAACATAGATTTTCCAATCATGTCAGCAGATCTCAGTGTACTTAAATGATATGCTAATAAATGGCTAACAACACGTGCTAGCAGAAATGGAAATAATTGGCTTGCTGCATTCCACCAGTATGATTCACATTCTGGAACAGTTCACTCAAAAAAGATCCCACTGAAAAGTGGTAAAAATAAAGAATTCATGAACTCTTCCTCATGCTACTGAAATATAATATAGCTTAAAGTGCAATTATCCAGTGAAATTGTCAATGTGTATCAGCTCAACTCATCTTGAGTATATATCTTGTCTTAGACAAATAATCAATATACATAAATTTAAGGACAGTTCTCTTCTACAGTGACATTCCTGTACTTCATGCCAGGATTTGGATAGAAAAGGGGCAGGGAATGTACTGAGCCTGTAATTCAGTCCTGAAGATTTTCTGATTAATATCAGTACTCAACCTGAAGTTTATGTACATTTTAAAATTGGGTATTGAAAAATGTAAGCGCACTTCTTTTGGATTTTGTGGGATTTCCCCCACTTTCTTCCTTCTGGTGACTCCCTTTCCATAGTTTGCATTTATAATTTCTTTATGAAACTTAACCCCCAAAAAAGTTATCATTCTATGACTTAACTTCTTCCTACACACAAATCAGATTTCAGATCAAGCAAATCTTAGGTGCAGGTTTAAACTGAAGATTTCAGTCAAATCCACGCTGAAAATCAGACCAAATTCAATTGATCTGCACTATGATTATGAAAATAAATTATTTGATTCCTGGGCAGTGCAGCTTCAAACTCTAATAGTACAGACTTTGATTTTCTTATTATAATATGTCAGTTGCTCATTTACATTTCTTGAGATTAAATAAACGTACCAAACAAGAATAAACAAAACCCAACCAAACAAAAAAAAAAAAAAACAAAAACCAAAACAAAACAAAAACCCAAACCAAAACAAAAAGGAAAAAAAAAAAGGAAAAAAAAACCCTAAATGAACAACAAAACACAACTTCTTAAAATCTTCAATTGAGATTGAATATCCAGTAGTTATATTATTTATACTACAGTGTTCATTTCAGACTTTTTAAAGAGCTGTTTCAGTGATTCATATGAGGCAGTAAATCCTGTGATAATCATGCCTGTGGGACTGCTGAAAGCAAAGTTTTTTCTTACATCCAAATCCAACAGATCTATAAAGAAATGAAATAAATGCATAGCAATTGTTTACATTTGAAGATAAGTTCTACCCTCTCATTGTTTCACAAAAAAGTGACTAACAAGTGCCATTCAGAGTTTTGGGCATACTTTTAATTCTTTAAAATTGTTGGTGGACATCAGCAAGAATGTAGAGTGATTTCAGGAAGCAAAACCTTCTTGGTGATCAGGATTGCACATTAATTTTTAAGTAGAATTATAAATAATCAAATTAATCCATCTGATGATTTGCCTATGATCATGATAGGTGAAATTTATGCAACCCCCCTTCCCCCCCATCACTGTTGAAAACTAATCATAATACCTATTAACTCTAAGACATTGAACTATTTCCATGAATAGTAAATAAAATATACAGGCTTATGGATTGGCAAACTGATTTTTAACTGCAATTTGAAACAGAATCAAAGTTTTCTGTTATTCTAATATATACAATAATAGTTTATGGTAGGACAAGTACCAATAACACGTGTAATGCTTTTGTTTGTCTTAATGATGGGAAGATCTGGTTATTAAAATTATTAGAGAGATGCCTCTGCCTGAATTAAGATGCAAACGTGACTGTGTGCCAAAGTAAAAAATACCAATTTTATGTAGCAGTAAATGTGATATAAAGGGAAATAGAAAGAAATAGTAAAAAGGGGTGAAGGGGATACACTCGATTTAACTGGGCCCTGGCTTCCCTAACCTTATCCCTATCACCCTGTACAATTTTACTCTATTCCTCCAAAGCCACCTGTCCTTGTTTCTACCTTCTGAAAGCTTCTTTTTTTGCTCTGAGTTTGCTCACAGCAGCTCCTTATCCATCCATGGAGGCCTGCTGGCATTTTTGCCCGATTGCCTCCTTGTCGGGATGCATCGCATTTGAGCTTGGTGAAAGTGATCCTTGAATACCAGCCAGCATCCTTGGCCTCCCTCTGGCATTGCCTCTGCCCTCCAAGGCTATTTCCCATTGTAGTGCCTTGAAGAGGCCAAAGTCTGCTCTCAAGTCCAGGGCAGTGAGTTTGCTGTGTGCCCTCCTTGCTGTCCTGGGTATTTCATCCCCCTCCACCTCGTGGTCACATTATGCATGTTGGTATGTTTTACCCATGAAGAATAAAATTCACTTTACTATTTCAGGATGCTTTTTGGTTTATTTTCTCTGGCCCAGAACAAACATACTGGGAATCACATGAATATGATTACTTTTCACTACCTTTCCTTCAGAATTTTTATATAAATGAATGAATATACCTTGTACAGAAAAAAATTGCTTTTCTGAGACTTTCTTGTTGACATTGAAAGCATATTTCCCTAGCTATCAATCATAAAGGAACAGATCGTTCTGTTAATGAGTAAGTAGCTCAAATAAACTGTGGGTTTTTTTTTCTTTAAATTAGGTTTGGTGTCTTATGACCTTTTGCTCCTAGCCTTCAAATCCAATGCACAGTGGTTCCCTCCTATAGCAGAATGCTGTGACATTTCTCAAGGAGCTTTGCTAATTTCCTTGACTTTTATATTAGCTGGATCAGCAAGTACTAGATTTATTTCTCATTCTTTGTTCTCTTCCAGACTCTCAGTCACAGTGAGCATCCACTCTAAACTATTGACTTTGCCTTTGCTTGTCTAGGACTGCAGTGGAGGGGGAAGGGAGATGTAAAAAATGAGAAAATATTTTTAAATTGTAATCAAACAGGCCCCATTTCGCTAGTAACTCTATCAGTCCACTCAGATTTTGAGAGATACAAGGAAGAAGGAAGAAATGGTGCCTTTTAATTTCCTTTTGCTCAAAGAAATTTTGACCTATTATTCTTGTTTTTACCCTAGAATCCCATTCTGTTTCCTGTAAGACTTACACTGAGTGCTTTCTTACCTAAAAAGAGACCATATTTAGTTAACATTTAAGGGTTAGGTAAAGAGAAGTATTTATAAGATATTCTCCTCTGGTCCATCTTTCTTGCTAGGTGTGCAGCAGTGCTACCAACTGCTGTGTCCTGAGCTTCCTCCCTGTACTCCTGAACTGTACATCCTGAATTTCTGGGAAGGACCACAGCTTCATAGCTGTCTCCTATGTGCCCTGTCTTGGCCATGGGCTGCATGCTGCAGTCACAGTCCTCATCACAGCTATTATATTGTGTTTTAGCACAGATGTATTTAGACTACCTTGCTCTGATTTTTCAACATTTCTTAATAAGCAGATGTTTTTCACGGGCACAAAAAGATACTAAAATAGGCCACATCAGGTAAGCAGAGAGATCAGAACAGCTGCAGTACCTGCAATTAAAATCTTCATATTTAACTGATCAGGAGAGAGATGAGATTTAGAAATATGATTTAGAAATATGATTCTTATACACAGTTTTAGGAAAAAGTAAATTGCTGAGATAATGAATATGATTGGAGAGGCTCATTACATCATACCTAAGGGAAATGTTTGCCTGTTCTGCTCTTAACAATACTGCAAACTCTGCAGAAAAAAACAGAATTAGGGGAAAAAAACACAAACCCAAACTAAATAAAAAACAACCAAGCTACAGAAGCAGCTGTAAAGGTCTTTGCTCACAGTGTTTCTTGTAACACAGTAGGGATAGGTTTAATAACTGTTTTCTAAGACTTAAGTATCCTTTAATTTTTTAAACTGTTTGCCATATGCAAGGATAACCATGCAAATGGGTTTTTTTTGCTAAACAATCATTCATCCTTCATAAAGCAATTACACCATTACATAGTGAAATCAGGGAGGAAGCTTACTCTTCTTGTCAACCTCTAATTATGCAGGGCAGCATAAAGCGGAATGTATCGGCATCTATTCATAAGTAGGTAGCACTTAAGGGCTGAGTCACTGAAATTTTGAACTAAAGTTAGTTTCAGCTTAAATACCAGAAATCTTTTCTGGAGTATATAATTAGAGCTTAACTATAATCAACATCTCATGTTAAGTAGTGCTTTGTTGATGTCCATTACATGCGTAGTTGTTACAGATTCCTTTTTTTTCCACATGTACTCTTCTACATATTACTTCCCACATATTTTTAACCTTTTAAAAACAGCCAGATTTACATGTTCCTATTTCAACAGATGTTAATAGTTTTCATACTTGGGAGAATGGGTTTATATTGCATTTTAAAGAATATTCTTTCAATGATCTGCAGCTTTCTTGGCTGATCTGCATCTTTCTCAGAGTCCAAGATAAAACTTAACCAACACTCAGCCACGTGGTACAATAAGCTTCTCTGTAATCCCCAATATATTTCCCATTTTGCTCACGTGTGTGTTATTGTTGACTTATATTGTTGACTCGTCCTGTGAAGGACTTCTCACTAATCACTTATCCTTTAAGTCAATAATTCTTGCTGAAAACCATAACTTCATTAGTTTTTCTCAAACTGCTTTTCCAATACAGAAAAAAGTTTCTGAATGTTAAATTGCACTGCGATCTCAGGTGAAATGCTGCAGAATCAAAGCAGCTATAGGTCATTACTTAAATTAGACACACTTAAATTTATGTGTAATTTCTGGAGATAAGAAATGCTACTTGTTTTTAGAACCTGAAGCTAGATCATGCATTCTCAGACTAAATAAATCACCCCACACCTTCTTGTCTTCTTGTCATTCCCTTTTACTTCTTTCAGGCAGGACAAACCACATGCTGTCAGCATTCTTCCATTGCTTTCTTATTCTGATAGAAATACACAAATTTTACAAAAATACTTCAAGTCTTAAAAAACTTTGCATGGAAGCTGCTTGTTTCCTGGAAGGAATTATGACTCTTTTCAAAGAAAAAGCCATTTCACTGCTTTTCACTACTTATCTGGTTCTGGGTGCTGTTATGAAAAGTTGGAAGTTTAAGGATGGTTCTTACTCCAGAGATGTCACAATTTAAAGTTATAGTTTTCTCTCCCTTGAGCATCCAGTACTCTTCTGAATCAGCTGCTTCCTCATCATATCTGTTGTCTCTAGGTTAGTCTGTTAAACAACATATGTCCCATTCTTTCCTTCTGTAAAATTTGACAATTCTATCTTGAGAATGACATTAGAGTATCTTTACAGGGAAATTTATTAACCCTTTTGTGCTGGCCGCATAAGACTTTTGCACGCTCCATTAGCTTCTCTTTCTTCCTCTATGGAAAGTGATGTCCCCTCATATCCATAAGCAGAAACATCTGAATGGATTGGAGGCACACTGATGATTCGACAAAACAATTCCTTTTAATCTGCCTATAATTCCCAGCGAAAGTAGAATTGAAGTCTATCAAAGGAGGCCAATTTCTGTGGTAGCTTCTGCCATTGTTATGAGGTCCAACTTGAGATGTTTTCAGCAGAACTCAGAAAGTCTCAAAAAAAAAAAAAAAAACTAAAAAAAAAAAAAAATTCCCCCCAAACCTCACCAAGATGAAACAGCATGTGCTAAACTCTGCCTCAGGTCTGGGTGCACTGTGAGTCCAAAGATGCTAATGGAACCATTGTTTATTTTCTGTAGGCCTATGTTCTGTGAATTTGAGTTCTGCATTTTATTGTAGGATTCCTAAAAGCCTCTATATTTTTTGCTGTATTTTGGATTATTTTTATATTCCCTTATGTTATTTGGATTTTTCATCTGTGTTTACAAAGCAATTAGTGAGTAAAGTTTTTATTGTCTGTTAGAGATATGTAAAATGTAATTTGGATATCACCAGCAGTGATGGCTGTGTGGTTGCCTATCATATTTTTCTACCCATAGTCTTTAGATGCCATGATTGCAGTAAGATTTCAGAAGACTTCTCACACAAAATATTTTATGGGGTTTCATTCCTTTTACTTGGGAAGGTAAAAAGTTCATTTCTTTAAGAAGCTATTGACATCTATTCAAAATAATATTAAGCTCTCTTCAGGGTAATCCTTTATGACACAGAGAAGAAAAATTTCCTGCTTCAATCTATCACTTTACTATAATTCACAGTCACCAGTTTCCCTTATCATTCACCTTCCTAAGCCTTCTGTGCTTGCAGAGCTTCCACTTCGAACACAGAGTAGCAGCTATACTAGCAGAGATTTATCTGTCTTTTTCTGTGAGCTGAAAGTGATCAAGACATAGTAGATTTTTATTTTTTAATAGGGAAGGAGTTCTAGGATTCTTTGTTAATGTCTTGAAAATGTAGATGTCTTTGTCCAGCAGAAAGCAGCACTGTTCACATGTTGGAGCTTGCTGTTGGAGGCTGCAGCTGAGTTAACTTGTGTGGGTGCACAAGTGGGTGCTGCCTGAACATGGGTTTAGAGTGTTTGGTCCTAAATTAGCCTGTACATCAACAGATGGCAGCAAGCAACAATAGCAGTAAGAAACAGTGTGAGGACAAGTATGATTTCTATTTACAGCGTCTCTACTGTTTTTAAAGATGAAAAGATCTGTTGCCTGTTAGCCATCCTTCCTGATACTGTAGGATGCTCTCTGAAAAGTATCTCTTGGTTTGACAGGTCATTCACGTGTCCTTGTTTGATGCAGCTGGTTAATCAAATCAAATCTCAAAATGTTTATGCTTGCAAACCTATAGCGAGCATTCCATATGAGTGCCAAGTTCTGCTTCTAGAAGCTGAGAAGCAACAACAAATTTTTATAGTTTTCTTATCAGTTTTAAATAGATGTCAGTTTGGAAGAAAAAGTATGTTGTTTCAGCATGCCTATTTCTTACTTACTTTCTTGGAAGTTCACTTTTGTATCTATGTGATTATTCAACTGACACAGAAAACATTTCTCATAATACATAAAAGGGAAAACTGACCACATCCTCACTCTATAAATGTGCTTATAAAGATGCAAAAATGCTATGAAAACCTTTCCTTTATCTTATTAGTCCTCTTCTGATAGTAGGGAGACTGTTTGTGGTATCCAGCCCTTCTAAAATCCATATGACTCAAGTCTCATATGGGAGCTGGACCTCCTGAGACCTTTATCCCAAACAAGTTTTACTAACAATCCAAATTATTTAGATATTCATTCTGTCAATGTTGTTGAAGTTACTGAACCAACAAAAGGACAGAAAAAATATAGCTTCTATAGGAGTCCATTAATAAAAGAGACGCTTAAATTTTATGCTGTACCCAAGTAAGAGAATGATCTTTTTCTGACCTGCCTTTGTTTGCTTAAAACTCACATTTTAGTATGTATGCTATGTAAAGTGTGAATTTCTTCTTATGCACAACTCCTACCACAGTGGAAGCAGTTTTGGTAATCAGTGTTATCTTCTGGAATCTGTTTCAGGCTAACGGTGGAGATGGTGAATCATGTTCACTTTATATATATATGTATGCTAAATCCATCATGGTAAATGCAGTACTTCAGTGTCTTGTCACCACTAATACACTTTTGATGTTATGCCCAGCAGATAACATTGTGTTGCATGATATGACTGGTCATTATAATAATTTTGTGACCTATATAGTATTTTGATTTATATTTTGTTTGCTTTTTGTACCCACGTAGAGTGATAAGGAATCACTTTTGTGAAGAGCTACATGAAGATTTTTTTTTTCCAAGTGATTTTACTAAGAAATAAAATTAAAATTGGTTGGCATAAGTATGCTCTGTGACTGTATGTTCTAAATTTCTTTTTCTGCTTATTCAAATTGTAAGTGTTGCATTCCTCATTATTTTAAACAAAGTACCACCAAAAAAAGGTTCTTTGCTGATGATTACATTTTCTTTGTTCAGACTTCAATTTTTTTAATAAATTTTTTTACTAAAATGGAAAAGATATTTTTGGTTTCCTGAAGATCTGGATGCATCTTCTCTCCCTCTCATTGCAACATGCACACATTTTGTGATAAGTGTCAGAGGCATTGATTTTTCCCTCCAGGACCACATCACTTCTTTCTTAATGATTGCCTGCCTGGAAACTGATGAGAGTATTATGCTTCTGCACTTAAAGAAAAGTTTTATCCAAAGCCCACAGGAAGTGGTGAGAATATTTTAAAATATTGTCTTTGGGCCTAAACCAAAGACTCAGATTTGCCTCCCAGGCTACAACCTATCAATGAAACCCTGGCCTTAAGGCTTTGAAATACATATGAGGGAGCGAAGATATTTTTGTTGTTGTTGCACAATGAGGATATTTCTGAAAATTACTCTGAACTGCATTCTTCCGGTACCTATGAGATCAGTAAGGTGATTTTTACCAGGATTTTTCATATTGTGCTCATGCAGTGCTGTGCATAAAGGTTTTTTAGATCATTAACTTCCTGACTACATTGCAATTGAAATACTGAAGTGTATCTATGAGTCTATAGCTGTACAAATAAAATACCTCTACTTCACTTATAGCCGTTTGCCAGGAGCTAATGTGACATGTAGATGAATGAGTAAAAAAAGCAGTACTAAAACCAAATATCTTGAAAATCACGCATTTTATTGTCTTTACAGGGACAATATCCGTGAACACGTTACGTACTCCATATACTGCACCAGGGGAAAGTGAAATCCTTGACTTGGATGATGACTTGTATCTTGGAGGCCTACCAGAAAATAAAGCAGGCCTGGTTTTCCCAACAGAAGTGTGGACAGCACTCCTCAATTATGGATATGTCGGCTGCATTAGAGATTTATTTATTGATGGTCAAAGCAAAGATATTCGACAGATGGCTGAAATTCAAAGCACAGCTGGAGTAAAACCCTCATGCTCAAGAGAAACTGCAAAACCTTGCCTTAGCAACCCCTGTAAAAACAATGGTGTGTGCAGGGATGGGTGGAACAGATATGTGTGTGATTGCTCTGGCACGGGGTACCTTGGCAGATCATGCGAAAGAGGTAGGTTCCATGAGATGTCTGCACTTCTACTTTTATATATTAAAAAAAAAAAAAAGGACAATCATAAAATAAATAAAATCCTGTACAATGGTTACAAATGGTAAACTAACATTAACTGTCCCGAGGCAAAAAAAGCATCCTTGATTTCACTTGATGTGAGGTGGAGCCCTGCTCTAGAATCAAAGCAGTAATTCTAGAGGAAAGATCTCAGGGGAGGCTCTAAGGTGCATGAAGAAGTATTAGGTCACTATGACAGAGAGTCAGACTGCTGAATATCTCCTAGAAAATGCCTCCTTTTGTGTCTCATCATACATTGCTGCATTCTGAAAAGCTTTGTGAAAGCAATTTTAAATATTATTGCATTGCTGTGATGCCTTGGAGTGGCTACCTAGAACAAAGGCTGGAAGAAGTTAAGAGAATAAAGTGGGTACTTGTTAATGGCCTTCAACAGATACACCTTGGGCAGTCAAAAGCCTCCCAGCAGCTACACCCAAGATGGACAATGGTCATGAATTTTTCAGACAATTATAATTTTTGTCCATTTATGTATATCGGGGTTAGTCCTCCAATTGCAGCTTTAGGTAATGAAGTCATATTCCCCCAGTTTGCTCTCCCCCAATTCACTATTGTTTATACCTGATGTCCTTGGGTTCCAGGCCCAGAGGGATTGTTTTATCTGACCAAAGTGTGAAGAGTAGTTAACACTTTATATGAAGTTTAGAGTCAGGCACTAATGCAGTACAGAATTTGAAAAATATAAAGGCTAAAATCTTAAGGCATCAGCTAAATTGTCACATTCCAGTTCCAAACTGAGGTCTTGTTCTCTGCCTATTTATGCCAATATTAGTATATAATTAAATTTACTTTTGAATTTCACAGTATCACTTAAATCCATGGCCAGAACTTCACCCATGAGTCAAAGCAGAAGAGTCAGTACGAATAAATATTTTTTACTTATCGCTCTTTGAAAAGATCCAAGTACCCCCAAGGAAACTGTAGTTATCTAAAATCTCTGAGTATTCCTCTTACCTGGAAAAAGTAGCAGTGAAGTTGACAAACTCCATTTATTTAATTGAAAAGATGGATAGTGGCAAGGAAGGCAGATGTTGAGCTTAGTTAATAGATAGAAAACCCTGTAATTTATTTAAAATTGCAGTGTGCTAGTAAAAGATTTTAATGTAAGTAGGTAAATGATAAAAATAAAGTTTTTTATAGCTTAGGTTTTTATTTTTATTCTTATTGGAATAGAAAGTGTTTCAATGCCAGGAGTTGTATTTTTTCATCTCAGAGTTGACACAGTATTTTCTTTGGATTTGTCTTCAACCTGAAATCTAAACCTAAAGTTTATTGACTAAAAATGAAGTTATTTTCATCTAGTTTGATTAATTTTTCAAGTTAGTCAGATGAAACGAAAATGTATTCTTTAGAAGTAAAAACCCCAAGGAATGTTTTAAGTTGTGTGTCAGTAGATATGTGCAGTTATGTAGTATGGATACCTCCATGTTATCAGCATTTGCAAGTAGATTCTCATATTCTTCAGTAGGGTTCTCTGTCTTATGTTTTGACTGTTTATGCCTTTGGCTCATGGCCAGCTGTTCTGAGCTCTCCAGACTGCTGTTCCTGGTGGAGTGGAGCCGGCAGAGGGATAACCGAGCTGCCTGATGTTTCCCCGCAGCCCTCGGTTCGACATGGCTGGTGTACCACCCTGTGGCCAAACTCTCCAACTACACAGGGGCTCAAGCAAAAACCGGATTTGCATTTTTTTATTTCCACTGAAAAGCCAGGAAACGTGCTTTAGAGACATAAACACATGCAGATCTGCAAAGAACTGAAAGCAGGATTCATCACAGCAACTTCCCATACATATATTGGACAGGTGGTGATGTTTTATAAAGAAACTTGTGCCTTTTATTTCCCATGCCTTATTTTCAAGCATTTTTCAGCTTAAGGCTTCACTTTCCCAGCGCATTCCCATGGTGGGAATGGTGGTACTGGAGTGGTGGTGTTGGCTCCTCCAGAACAACATTTGGTTCTTGTCCAACAAAAATATGTGTGGCACTTCAGCAGCATGAGATCATTTCCCGCTCTTGGGTTTCCCTCTCCAGAGGGAACTGCACTGAAAGGAGAAGTCTTCTCGGTAATATTCATATCCCAAGTGGCCATGCATTAATGAGATTATAGCTTTTGGAATTCTGAAAGCATCGTGTTGGCATCCTACCACACAAAGTTATTATAACTACTAGCCATGTGTAGGAACTGATAAACTTTTGTGTTTGGTGATATAAGTAGCACATTTACAATTGTTCCAACTAGTTTAAATTAAAGGTGAACATGCTCATTTCAGCAAACAATACAGTTTCACAAAGAAAAGAAAGCTTTAGGATAAAATACTGGAGATTAAACAACTAGAATATTTAACATTAAGTAATTAATGTGTCTTCAGTTAAAAAAAAATGTGTGGAGCTACTTTTTATTGCCATTTATTTTTTAAAATAATTTTTCATATTATTTCACCTGAAATAGAAGTGCTGATATTCATAGATGGATGTTTAGTGTACAATACAGAACCTGAAATAATTTCAGCTCATTAGTGCACCAAACCCCTGGAACACCACTGTGGTCTATTTTAATTTGTATACTTAAAATTACGTATATATATATATACACATATATATTTATACCCATATCCATTTTATTCAGTTGTAAGTTATTCTTGATTTTATTCTTGATTTTCAGTAAGGTTAAACATCAGCATAATCTGTAGATTGGCTTTAGTAGATTATGAAAACTCTAGCAGATGGATGGACAGATGTCACAGCAATATAATTTGTTGTCCTCTCGTACTTTGAGGATCACTGAGTGACTGCCTGCCTCTTGGCAAAGCCTTTTGCAGGTGTATTCTTTTGACTGGATGGCCAGGAACAATAGTAAAATCATCAAACAGGGATAAGAAAAAGTAAGCATGCAAATAAAGGTTAATGAAGGTGACGTTTCTGAAGAGAAAATCTGTTTAAAGTAGAGTGTGTGTAGATGTCCATATTGTGCATGCACAGACTCCTACATACACATATACACATTAAAGAAATGTAGCTTTCATTCCTTGTGTTATACCTGCATGCTTTAAAATTTTAAATCAAGCATAATAGAGGTTATATGAGGATAGATGTCATGAAGAATCAGGTGTTCTAAATATTATACTAATGCCATCACTGTCTTAAATTAACTGATTGGTCCTATGTGTTAAAGTTGTAACGATCTTACAGTGTGGCTTACAACCTCAGTCCTGACATAATACCAGTATAGGAATTGGGAGGAATAATTTCAGCTTCTATTTACATATTATCCAGTAAATAATCACATAAAGAGAATTGCTTCTATCAGATTGATGGAAATGTTCTCTATAAATCTCCAAGGCTTCAGCTTTGGGCCCAGGTGGATTGGAGAAGATGCCATGAAGAAAACACAAAACACTGAGAAGAGAACAAAAAGTTCAAATTTGACTCGGTAGCAGCCAATATATTTGAATATTCACACAATTTCTTGGAGTAAAATCATATATATCAGGGAGCATTTTCTGGGCACAATGTTCTATTTGTAAATAAAAAAGGGTCAGAGAGGAAACCTGAATACTTGAATATTGATGATCCAGATTGCTCATACGTATCCTGGCATGACTCTGGACTGTACAGTCTGTCACTTCTGGCAAAGTTTGGCAGGGATTTTAGTGACAGCAGACACAGAGGGTGATTTTATACTTTTAAAATGGCTCTGTGGGATGCAACATAGTCCTCATATTATTGCAGACAGACTGAAACTGAAAAAGTGGGAAAAAATTAATAATTTTGTCTTTGGGACTCACAGGCACCACAAGGAGTCCAGAGAAAACAAGATCCTGTTTTATTTATTAAAATACATGCAATAGGCATTTGTACTCACCAAGAATCATGTTTTTAAAACAACTCCAACTTGACTCCAAAACTTACGAGAAAGAACCTTGAAATTCAAATGCCTAGTCCATACTTGTTTCATTTTAATTTAAATAAGCTGTGAATTGAAGAATAGCATCTATTCAGGAAATTCTACTTTACACCAAAAGTATCCAGTTCAGCATTTCTGAGGGTAGGAGCAGATGTAGAAAAGTTTCCAGAAGAGCTGGTGCCTCAGTCTCTTGAGCAATTTAGGTAATTCCAGCTCAAGTGGAAATTAAGGTCCTGAATCTCCTCTCATGTCAGTACTGATCTGTGCATCCTTAGGCTTAGACATGGAGATAATTGAAGTGGTGTGTGTGTGTATGTAGGAAATAAGACTCTCTAGCTGTAAAGATTTTGATAAGAAACAAATTAAAGAAAAAAAAATTGAGAGGGGAACTGAGCCCTTCAGTGGAGCTGTTTTGCAGCTGGTTCATTTGTGTGTTTTGGTTGGTTGTTTTTTACCACAGGAGCAGGAAAAGTTTGAATTGTCAGGTTTATAAAACTGTCCAAGAATGAATGTATAAAAAATTTTTATATAAATCTCCGTATTGTATAATGCCATTTATTTCTTAATAACTATACTGCATGCATGTATCTGCTGCCACCAAAAAAAA